>ML809142.1:307926-324820 GCA_009831015.1 Picea engelmannii | reverse complement strand
ATGTATTTTTTCTTAGAAGGGGTAATTTTAAGGATGGAAATTTATCTTAGAATAGAGAAATCTTGGCGAATCTTACTAATCCTTAATATGTAAACTATAAAATGTTTGGCAATATTTTTGTAAAAATATTCAAATTTCTAAATATTTTGACAACACTAAAATATGTCATTTAAAAGTACAATGATCTTAAGGCTTCATTTATTTATCAACCTGAGGTTCGTTTGGAACTTATGAGACACATATGTTGTATGCACAAAATCATGAACCTAGAGATATACTGGTTTGTAATGTGTTTATGTGAATAATAATCTATACTACTCAATGTAAAACTTCCAAACTAAAAACTAAAAGCAAGAAGAACTACTCTGACTGTGTCTTGGTTTGATTGGTGGCTAGCTCTGGTTATGGGTTACAAAAGTTCCCATTCATGCTTTGGAAGTGAGACATTGTTAAAATTTCGCTTAAGCAGTTAAGTGTATTCAATATTCTTTAAATTTTAACAATTATAACAACAACTTCATGCATCAAGATCACTGAAAGAAAGACATCCACAATATACACAAGATTTATCCCAAGAAATACTCTTGGGGGAGAAAACCCAACAAAGCTTCTTTAATATATATTCGTCAACAAGTACAACGTCTCTCTCTAAGAGAGATCTCACAAAACAGAATATAACTAGAATATAGACCATAAACCCTAACTAGAATAGGGTAGCGCGCCACTAGACCAAGATAGGCCTCCAACAGATAACCAAAACCCTTCACCAAAACACCCTTACTCTGTAGTTGCATCTCCTCCTCAAACTTGTGCACTTTTCCTTGAGAGAGAGAACTTGTGTTGAGTGTGTTCTCTAAATGAGGTGCCTAGCCTCTTATAAATACAAGTTGAGCCAAAATGAAATTAGGTCAGGGCCGACTTGTACAAATGTCACTTTCTAATTTACATTTTACTTTTACAAAGGAAAAATAGGGCCGACTTTACAAATACAACATTATATTATTCTTTTAGGGTATTGACTTAGTCTAATACAATTAAATACAATAAGAATATCTTTCGAAGCTACTCAAACTTCAACTCTCCCTCTTAGAAAGGAAGGTATTCTTCTGGAATGATCATCACAATTGCTTCTACACTTATGTACACTTGACCATTGACTTGTTTACTTTCCACGAATCTATATTGAATAATTTTTGTAACCACGTCATGCATCCATGGTCTCATCATCCTTCCGGGCTTTATATCATCACGAGACTTCAACTCGCGAACTCACACAAAATCTGGCATCTAGTTCATACAAAACTAGTAACCCATCAACTCACACAGAACCTGACATCTAGTTCATACAGAAATAGTAACTCGCCAACACACACAAAATTTGGCATCTAGTTCATATAAAACTAGTAACTCGTCAACTCACACAAAATCTGTCATCTATTTCATACATAACTAGTAACTTCTGGTTGGCACACCAAGAAACCGGTCCACAATGACCATGTATCTAATCACAAGGATTAGGCGATGTAGTGCGCACACACTACCCATCTATCTCGAGGATAGGAAACACCTTCAACCACATTGGTTAGCCCTCCAACTTCAAAAGTTGGGAAACTCTCCAGCCCCGAAGTCTCGACATTTGTTGACCTTGTGTGAGGTCATGTTGACTAGTGCCACAGTCTGTAACATGCCCATGAATGACTACTCGTTGTTACTGCCACATGCTGATGTTGTTGCCCTAGAATCACATACATAACTCATCACTCCCTCTTACTATGGAATTCCTTCTGGACCACACCAAGCTTGTATCTGAAGTACACAAACTTCACTCTCTACAGAGGTTTGGTCAACACGTCTGCTATCCGCTCATCTGTAGCGACATATTGGAGCTTCTGCACCATATCTATGATATAATGGTACCTGATCTCGATATGCTTAGAGTTTTCATGAAACATTGGGTTCTCTGACAACTTCACACAACTATGGTTTCCACACTAGATACAAGTCACCTCTAACTCGAGATCAAACAACGATCCTGTAAGAAGCTTCTGAAGCCACATTACTTCACTGCTAGCTGAACATGCTACTATATACTCTGTCGTAGTCGTACTGAGCGCCACACTAGTTTGCTTCCTACTAAACCACGAGATCATAGTTGATCTCAAACTAAAGAAACATTCAGATGTACTCTTCCGGTCTGCAACACTACCGACCCAATCTAAATTAGTAAAGTCTTGCAGGCTTACCTCACGATCCAAAACATATATAATTCCATAGTGGATTGTACCTTTCAGGTAACTCATCACATGTTTTACTATAATCAAGTGAACACCTCTAGGTTCGACCATATACTAACTCAATGTGTTCACCGCAAAACATATATCTGGCCTTGTGTTCATTAAGTACATCAACGAACCAATCATCTGTGTATACAAGGTGGCATCCACTGTCTTTGAAGATGTATCACTCAATAACTTCAGATTTTTCACCATCGGTGTAGGCATGGCTTTACAATCCATCATTCTAAATCTCTTCTAAATCTCTACAACATATTTTCCTTGGTTAAGGAAAATCTCACTCGGTCTCTGCCATACCTCTAGACCTAAGAAATAATGCATCATACCCAGGTCTTTCATCTCAAACTTTGTAGCAAGCTTCCTCTTACTCTTTGTGATGAGCTTCTTGTCTCCCGTTATAAACATGTCATCCACATATAACCGTAATATCACTGGTCCACCATCTACAACCTTGTAGTAAAGATTGGAATATTCTTTACTCTTGGTAAATCCCAAGCTCATAAGGAAACTGTCGATTCTATCGTACCATGCCCTGGGTGCTTGCTTTAATCCATACACGACTTTCTTCAATCTGCACACATGTGTCTGACTGTCATGTGTCTCGAAACCTTGTTGCCGATCCACACACACTTTCTCTTCTATTACATCGTTTAGAAAGTTTGTCTTCACATCCATCTGGTGTGCCTTCCACTTCATTACTGCAGCTATCGCAAGTATATATCTAATCGAAGTGTATCTCACCACGAGAGAAAATGTCTCCTCATAATCTATTCCTTCTTTATGGGAGAAACCACGTGCCACAAACCTTGCCTTGTACTTCTCAACACTTCCATCTGTTGAATGCTTCATCTTGTAAATCCACTTGAAACTTACCACTGTATTCTCTTTTGGTCTTGGAACCACATCCCAAAAATCATTCTTTATAATGGACTGGTACTCTTCAATCATGGTATCCTTCAATTCTTTCTTCTATGCAACCTCTTCATAACTTGTAGGCTAAACATCAATAATGTTACTTAGTAATGCCACGTAACTAGAGTATGGCCGTGGTCTCTTTCTTTCTCTGAGGGATCCATCTGGAGCACCATACTTCTCTGCATACTGAATAATTTCTCAATCCCAATCTGGTCTTCTCTTCTTAGTATTCATCTCTCATGATGAATTTGCAGGTCTATGTGGTTCTTCCATATCATGATCTTCTAGTACAACATCATTACATGCATCTATATATGTAACTCTGGGAATTTCAGGTTCCTCATCATGGACCTCATCTGAATGATTTTGTCTCGATCTACTGAAATATGCATCCTCATCAAAGGTGAAATCTCTGCTAGTCTCAATCTGTTGGTGATTAGGTATGTAGACTATGCATGTCTTTGATGTCTCACTATATCCAAAAAATATACCCTTCTTTCATGAAGGGTCCAACTTCGATCTCTTGTCCTTGGGGACATGCACATATACTGGACAACTAAATATCCTAAGGTGGTAGACCTCTGGATTTTCTCCTGTAAACATTTCTTTTGGTTTCTTGTTCCCAAGTACATAGTGGGGACTTCTATTCTACACATATAATGCGGTCCTGGATGCTTTTTCCCATAGATGCATCACTAAATCTTGGTCATGAATCATGGCCTTTACTGCTTCCATGATTGTATGGTTCTTTCTTTCTACCACCCCATTCTGTTGAGAATTGTAGGGAGGAGAGAGCTCCCTCTTAATCCCAACTTCTTTGTAGATTGTCTTGAATTCAGAATTCATTTGACGTGAATTCTCCTCCATTATCTGATCTCAGAATATTTATCTTCTTTTCAGAAAGGTTTTTAACAAGTACCTTGAATTCTTTGAACTTGTTGAATACTTCACTTTTAGCTTTCAAAAAATAAACCCAAGTTTTACGTGAGAAATCATCAATAAATGAAACATAATATATATACCTGCTAAGTGAAGTGGCTGACATTGGTCCACACACGTCTGAATGTATGATGTCCAAGGCTCCTTTGGATTTGCTATCACTACTTGGAAATGGTTTCTTCACATACTTTCCTTGTCCACATCCCTTGCATATGCTTTCATGATTCACCATGATTTATGGAAAACCTGTCACCATATTTCTCACGATCAATAGTGCTTTGTAATGTATGCGAGCAAATATTCTATGCCATAGCTCACTTGGACTAATTGTGTTGTGTACGAATGCTAAATATGAGTGTCATTTTAACTTTTATAGACCTCCTTCTTGAACACCAATCACTACAATATCATCAATAGATTTTTCTCTTGGCCACATGATAACTTCACCATCAATGAAAGCAACTCTAAATCCTTTCTCATCCAAAGCTGAGATAGAAAGGAGATTCTTCTTCAAACCAAGTACATACAAAACATCCTTCATCTTCATAGGTTTTCCGGAATCTAATCTGTAAGATGATTCTCCTACTCCTTTAATGGGATACTGATAGTCATCACCGAGCTTCACCTTGTGAGGTGAATCTTTCTAAACTAATTCTGAGAAAGAATCCTTGTAACCTATCATGTGCTTAGAAGCACCACTATCAATAAGCCATGTGTCCCTTCCATGAGAAATTGTTCATGTAATAGCTGATATTAAAATATATTCTTCGCTTGAATCATCTTCTTTGGCTCTCTTCTGATCAGGTTCATTGTCTTCTGTGGCATGAACATGATGTCTTTTATACTTTCCTTTTCCGACTTGATCTTTTGATTGGGGACAATTTATTGCAATGTGTCCCATCTTTTGGAAAATGTAGCATATGTAATTTGCGTAATCCTTTTGAAACTTATGTGTATTATGTGACCCTTGAGACTTCTTTTGTGAGTGAACCTCTTTCTTGCTCTTTCCTTTTCTTGCATGTGCCCCTACAACTTGATTTTCCTCATCGCCTAGTTTCTCTTCTCTTGCTGCCAATCTAGCTTCTTCCTAAGTGCAATCCTCCCATAGTTTTCTAAACTTTGTTATATTTCTTCTTGAAAGATTCTCTGAATGTATGATTCCCAATATATTGGGAGACTATTCGATGTAGTTATCACCAATTCAACTTCTTCAACTGTGTCTCCAATGGCTTCAATTTGTTCTATGATTTGAGACACCCTTGTGAAGTAGGATTGAATGGTTTCTGAACTCTGCATCTTCAAACTCTTGAGTTGTGTCCTCAACGTCATCTTCCGGTTTATATTCTTGCCTTTAGATAATCGGGATAGGGCATCAAACATTTTCTTGGGATTTGTCAATTATGAAACACGAGGGATCTAATGATCCTTGATAGAATCAACAATGATTCTCTTTGCCTTGACCAGTCTCTTCTTGTACTTTTCCTTGGCCACATATTCCTCTGGTTCTAGAACTTCTACTTTGACGAAATCTTCTAGATCATTCTCTTCTAGAATGAGTGTCACTCTATACGTCCATGCTCATAAGTTATCAACACCCTCAAGCTTCTCATCAAGATTAGTGTTGGGAGTCATCTTTCCCTGGGATGAAAATATAATAGGAAAATAGAAACTTTTCAAAGAAATATTTTGAACTTACCAGAGAGTGTGCTATGCCAAAGTGAACTGCTCCAACTTCAATATGCAGTTTCCTAGACGTCTTGATCTAGGGTTTATGAGGAAACCCTAATTTTTCAACTTGAGAATTTTTGAGATCTGATCCAGGGAATAGACACACCCTCCTTAGGCAAACTCCTTGATGGATTTTTTCTTGACCAACATCCTTCAAAAAGAGGGTGATGCCATCACCTAGGGTTTATACATAAACCCTAATTTTTAGAAACTACGAAAATTGCAAGATTGGTCTAGGGAAAATATGCGCTAGGGTTAGGAGAGTCTTCCTATGATCTTGTTTTCCCTAACGAGTTCCTCTAGACTGTGAAAATGTATTTTTCCAAGCCCGCTCTGAAACCATGCTAAAATTTTGCTTAAGCAATTAAGTGTATTCAATATTCTTTAAATTTTAACAATTAGAACAATAACTACATGCATCAAGATCACTGAAAGAAAGACATCTACAGTATACACAATATTTATTTTGGGAAACCCTCTTGGGGAAGAAAACCCAAAAAAGTTTCTTCAATATAGATTCATCAACAAGTACAACGTCTCTCTCCAAGAGAGATATCACAAAAAAAAGATAACCAAAAGATAGACCAAAAACCTTAACCAAAATAGGGTAGCACACCACTAGACCAATATAAGCCTCCAACAAATAATCAAAACCCTTCAGCAAAACACCCTTACTCTATAGCTGTGTCTCCTCCTTCGACTTGTGCACTTTTCCTTGAGAGAGAGAACTCGTGTTGAGTGTGTTCTCCAAATGAGACACCTAGACTCTTATAAATACAAGTTGAGCCACGAAGCTACTCAAACTTCAACAAACATAAGATAGACAACCATTTCATTCTAATTTAAATTCAAATGCACACTTTGACCAGTTAAATAAATAAATTTGTTAACTAGAAATAAAATAGTGACAACAAGCCTATAAAACTCAATGCTTGAAAACAAAGTATAGAAAATAAAATATAAAATAAAGTTTATAAATCTACAACATACATACTAATAAAAAACAGAGTTCTATATAGTAAATAAAATAGAAACAATAAATATATACAAAAATCAATATTTGGGTACCTCTTTGAAATGGACCCAACTCCAAATAGGTTCAGCTAAAAGGAAAACGTGGCTACAATACTTACAATTCACTCATAACATGAAATGAAACTCTGAATTTATATATATGACAACAAACTGCAAATTGTATTCACAAATTGTTTAAGAGTTTTCCAATTCGTCTCCTCACATGAGAATGGAACTGGTTTATATAGCAAAAAAATCTAACTCTAACTATTTGCATTTACATTAATACCTAAACTAAGGATGCATAATTGTTTTCCAATGCGTTTTCAAGATGTATGTACAGTCTGAAAGTATGAAGATGCCAACAGCCCACGAATTCCAAGAGAAAAATTCACGGGCATCAATAAGTGAGCTCGAAATGCTTTCTAGATTCTCTCTTTTCCCATTTCCATCTTTCAATTAAACATCTGATGAACCAAGCAGCTCAAGGGCATCAAAATACCAACAACTCATGCATTCTATGACAAAGATTCGTGGTTGAGTTTAAATGAACTAAAATATGCTCCTGGAATTGCTCCTTCGCTGCCCACTTGTTCATTGAATGCATTTGCCTCATTACCTTTTGAATCTGGCCATTCTTCAACCCTTTGGAAATCACTATTGTTCTAGTTCGGCCTTGGATTATATCTGACTTGTGATCTGCTTTGGTCATTCTCAATGTTCATAGTTAGCATCTTTATTTGCATTTAGAAATAAAACTTCAAATTTCTATCTAAATTTTATCATATAAGCATGAAAATATAATGAACATAATCCATATTTTACTTTTCTATCTAAATTTTATCATATAAGCATGAAAATATAATGAACACAATCCATATTTTATCTTTGTATAATAGATGGCTATGATGGGTGAAGAATGGCTTATATGAGGGTTAGATGTGGTTTAGATAGACTTAAACATTATCAAAATAAAGACAAAAAGGTATCATTTTGGGAGTCTATCAGATTTTATATATTTTCTATAAAATTTGGGCTATTTTGAAGGTGAAATAATTTATTTATAGGATTTGGGCAAATCACTTTTAGAAAAAAATGGAAATTAATGAATATTGTTTTTAGAAAAAACATGAAAAATTAACGCAAGACAATATATAACCCCTAAAATTTTCCATATTTCTTAACACACCAATACATTATGTAGACTTGCAAAATAATGCATTATGTAAAAGTGTGCATTCATGCATTTGAATCTTAATGACACACCACCACAACATGAAAGATCCCCAAATGGAACAAGACACAAGATTGTAACAATGATTGTATTCCTTTTAGGTGCAATTGTGCATTATAGATACACAAACACAAGTGTGTTATGGAAACACAAGCACCAGTGCATTATGAATACACAAGCACTAGTGTATGTTGTATACATAAGCAATATACATAAGCATGAAGCGTCATTGGAATACAAACATCAATAATTTTACCAAACCTCGATGCACTATATAAAAAAAATTCTTGGAAAATGCAACTTGTGTATTTTGTTGATTTTATATTGTTTTAATGTACTTACGTTTGTATGTAAATATTTTTCTAAATTGACAAATAATGATCTAAAAGTTAAATCATTATTTTCTAAAATAGCAAATAATGATCTAAAAGTTAAATCATTATTATAACAGTATTAAAAATGAAAGTTTAGTTACTGCATTTTGATTTAATCATATCACATATGTATTATGTATTTAAATGAATACAATAAATGATGTCACATGACATTTAATATTTTTTCATTAAAATAAAAATATTGCATTCAACATGTATTTAACTTGTATTTAACAGACAACAAAATTTGTTATAAAACAAAATAAGGAAACTCATCATATTAATTAAAACATTTTATTCCAAACACATGTATTTTGTATTTAAATGAACATAATAAATGATGTCACATAACATTGAATATTTTTTCATTAAAATAAAAATATTGTATTTAATATATATTTAACAAAAATAAAAATATTGTATTCAACATGTATTTAACAAAATTTGTTATAAAACAAAATAAGAAAACTCATCATATTAATTAAAATATTTTATTTCAAACATGTATTTAACTAGTAACAAAATTTGTTATAAAACAAAATAAGAAAACTCATCATATTAATTAAAATATTTTATTTTTATAATGTTATGTTAACCCCACCATGGAAAATATCCATGATAAACGAAATATCAAAATTTTAGAGACAGAGAGAATTATGCTCTCACAAACATTTTGAAATACACAAATTGTTACATTTAATTAAATTCAAGAAATTAAATACACAAATTGTTACATTTAATTAAATTCATCCATATTCTTCGAAGAAATTGTTTCATTCATTGCTTGAGTTGCTTGTAATCTCGATTTCTTCATCCTTTGGATATGTAATTCTTTATTAGTTGTATTATTATATTGATTATATTTTTTCACATCCTTTGGAGATGTCATTTTTTTATTAGTTGTGTTATTATATTGATTATTAGTTTATGTTTACTTCAATTAGTAAACATAAAAATCAAAATTAACTATGAATATATCATTTATAATAAAATACAATAAATTTGTGGAAATATCTATATTTTTAGTATTATACTTGTATATACATTAGCATTGATTGCTTCACCAACAACACATATTGTTTTGAAAATACACAATTTGTTACATTTTAAAATACATAAATTATTACATTTAATTAAATTCATCCATATTCTTAGAAGAAATTAAATACACAAATTGTTACATTTAATTAAATTCATCCATATTTTTCGAAGAAATTGTCACATTCATTGCTTGAGTTGCTTGTAATCTTGTTTTGAAAATACACAAATTGTTACATTTTAAAATACACAAATTGTTACATTTAATTAAATTCATACATATTCTTAGAAGAAATTAAATACACAAATTGTTACACTTAATTAAATTCATCCATATTCTTCGAAGAATTTGTCTCATTCATTGCTTGAGTTGCTTGTAATCTTGATTTTTTCGTCCTTTGGAGATGTCATTCTTTATTAGTTGTGTTATTATATTGATTATATTTTTTCACATCCTTTGGAGATGTCATTTTTTATTAGTTGTGTTATTATATTGATTATATTTTTTCAACTTTTTACTTCAATTGGTAAACATAGAAATCAAAATTAACTATAAATATATCATTTATAATAAAATACAATAAATTTGTGGAAATATCTATATTTTTAGTAATATACTTGTACATACATTAGCATTGATTGCTTCACGAACAACACATATTGTTTTGAAAATATACAAATTGTTACATTTTAAAATACACAAATTGTTACATTTAATTAAATTCATCTATATTCTTCTAAGAAATTAAATACACAAATTGTTACATTTAATTAAATTCATCCATATTCTTCGAAGAAATTGTCTCATTCATTGCTTGAGTTGCTTGTAATCTTGATTTCTTTGTCCTTTGGAGATGTCATTCTTTATTAGTTGTGTTATTATATTGATTATATTTTTTCACATCCTTTGGACATGTCATTTTTTATTAGTTGTGTTATTATATTGATTATATTTTTTCAACTTTTTACTTCAATTGGTAAACATAGAAATCAAAATTAACTATGAATATATCATTTATAATAAAGTACAATAAATTTGTGGAAATATCTATATTTTTAGTAATACACTTGTACATACTTTAGCATTGATTGCTTCACAAACAACACATCTTGTTTTGAATCCATGCTTCATGTTGTTTCCCATCAATTTTTTTTAGGAAACTCCACTCCATACTTTATTTATTGAGAATTTTATATGTCACAACAAAGTTTAGTTGCAATTAAAAGTTATTTGTACTAATTATCAAATAATGGATGGAAAATAACATAGACAAACTTGACAAGTAGATTTGGTACTCCAACATATACTCACAACCCATATCCACTATAATGCCAATCAAATATTTTGATAGCTCTTCTTTGTAAGTGGCCATTTTATAGAAAACATTCATGGTCAGTTGTATGTTACTTACAAAATAAAAATTAGAACAAATATTAAATAGAAACTATTAAGAAAAACGAATGTATTTCCACAAATTTTGACTACAACACATTTCTTCTTTGTGTGTTTTGCTTGATCTTTGGAATGAGTTCATTTTCATCATTTTTCCCACAACATCAAAACAATTGAAAACTAGTATTTTATGAAAAAAATCAACGATCACATACACCCAATAAATCAATCATTTCATATTTTGTAAATGAATTAATATTACTACACGGTAAATATAATAGGGAAATTCAAAAACTACAAATGTAAATTAAGATATCTCTCAACAACAACAAATTAAGGTGTTTGACTCAAATTAACAAATTTGATAATGTTTTGACTAGTATATGCATATTCAATATAAAACATGTTTAGTGAAAATACTTTCTCAAATTTTCTTTTATGTTGTATGTTTTTTACTATTGCAAATCTTACAGATTTCATGGACCATTTCTCATTATATATTTGTTGTAGACATACAATAATCATGTTCTTTGATTCATTGCTTTGATTTTTGTAATGTAAGTGAAGATTGTGTTTGTAGCATCCCCAACCACCTATTGGACTATGCCACTTAAATTTCAAACTCTGATACGACTTTAAATTATAAAAAAACTTTACAAATGCACAGATTCATACAAAATAATAATAGAAACACAGATGCAATGTACACAGGAAAAATCCATGAAAAACAAATGCATAAATATTAACGCAACACATGAATTAACACAAATTGACACTTATATTTGATTAAAATAACATCAACTGCGTGCAGACCTTCCACGCTCCTCCGAGCCTTAGACCACACTACTCATAACTCTCAGCAGTGGGTCACCCCCAAGCTGGGACTAAACTCCACCTGGGTAAAGGATTCCTAACCCGGCTAAGGTATCTCAGACAACAAGAAAACTCAGTCACAAGTTCCAACTCAAACTAACAACCTACAATCCCTCATTCCCCACATGTCTGTCGCACCCCAGGAAGTGTGCCCCTTCTCTGCTTAACAGTCCCTCGGCTGGCCCACTTCCCTTTCAAGGATTCAACAACATGCCAGATAGGAAGTCTCAGAGCCCTGTAGTTTTAGTTTGGCACCTTTGGGAATCAATTCCCAACAATTCTCTCACATGGAGAGAATGCTCACGGGCCTGAAAACCCACTTCTTCAGTCTATCTCCCAGCTAACTAAGGTACAGATACGATGACAATAACAAGAAGGTACATAGGACAACTGAATGAGTGAGTTAATGATGATGGAATGATGGGAAAATGAACTAAGTCCAAACTATATGTATGCATGTTCCCAACTTGACACTTGTCTTGTTGAGAACTACCTTGGGCCCACTTGTCCCCATCCTTAGAACTTAGGATAAAATAATTATCCATACTTTATACTTTAAGGAATATTAATATAATATTCATTTGGGCTTAAGCTCCCTATATCAGTTCCTTATCCTTAATTTTTAGCCCCCTTTCCCTATCTAGTGGAGTTTAGTCCCCCATACTCTTTTACATGGTTGGTCTTCCGCAGTGATGTGTTTTCATTAATATTTGCATGTGATTACATATTACAATGATGGCTCACTGACCATTTTTAGCATCTGGCTCTCCAGCCAAACAATCACACATGCACTTCGGCCTTAATACATATGCAGTCATAGATAACTCAACTATGCACACTTCTAGGTCACTACTGCGCACTTACCCCAAGTGCGCGCAACATTATGAATGGTGCGCCCCTATCTTGATAATGAATCTCCATGCACTTACCCAAGTGTGTGCAACACCAAAACCAAGTGCCAATGGCTCACCAACCTATAAGCATATTTACATTTACAATTATATGTACAATTGGGGTTCGTCCTAGGGGTATTAAATTCCCCTCCCCCTTATTTATGCATTTTCCACAGTGCAATATATACACATATACACCCAAAATTTTAAAAATCTTCAAAAAGATGTGGGTATTCTGCCCGTACAACATCCTCGTGCTCCCAAGTTTCATCTTCAAGACCGTACCAGGTCCATTGGACCATTACTATCCCTATGGCTCAATTTCAGAGCTGCTTGATCTTCCAGTCCAATATGCACACCATATTCACTTGAAAGGCGCCTTCTTGATCCACCTGAATTAGATTCCAATCAATGACATGATTAGCATCAGGTACATACTTTTTGAGTAATGATACATAGAATACATTATGAATAGGCATTGATGCAAGTAAGGAAAGCATGTATGTTATAGACCCAATCCTCTCTAGGACTTCAAACAACCCACAATAATAAGCTTCCAACTTTGAACAATTTCCTAATCAAGGAACTTCTATTGGCCTTTACTTTCAGGAACACATGGTCACCCAATTTAAATTCCCTGTGAGTTATGCCCTTTATCAACATAACTTTTCTACCTGTCTTGGGAAACCTTTAAATTTTGTTTTATTTTCATCATTTTCTCTTCCATTTCCCTGAGTAATTCTGGCCCAACCACTGCTCTATCTGTTGGGTTGTCCCAACTTACCGATGTGTTGCACCTTCTGTCATAAAGTGCCTCAAATGGGCTCATCTTTAGAGATGCTTGGTACCCATTGTTATAAGAAAACTCTAGCAAGTGTAGGTAGTCTTCCCATTTTGATGGTTTATCCATCACATACATCCTCAACATATCCTCAATTACTTGATTCACCCTCTCTGTTTTCCCATTTGACTCTGGATGATAAGTTGTGATAAAATTTATATTTGTTCCAAATCCCTTGAATAATCCTTTCCAAACATTTGATGTAAATTTTGGATCTTTGTCATACACAATTGTCTTGGGTATACCATGTAGTCGAGCATTTTCTCTCATATAAATATCAACAATGTTGGCTACCTTATGAGTGAGATTTACTGGAATAAAATGGGCAGCTTTAGTAAGCTTATCCACCACTACCATGATAGAGTCATGTTGCTTGTTTGTTCTGGGCAATTTGGTGATGAAATCCATTGTTACAACTTTCCATTTCCACTTAGAAATGGGCAATGGTTGTATCAAACCAGCTGGGTGTCTATGCTCAACCTTGACATTTTGACACTCCCAACACTTGGCAATAAAATCAACAACTTCTTTCTTCATGTATGGCCAATAATATTGGTTCTTGACAACTGCAATAGTTTTCTGATAACATGGGTTCCCAACATAAGGTACATTATGCATTTCTCTCAATGTCATATTTTTCAATTCCCAGGAATTTGGCACATAAATTCTACCCATGTACATGAGAATTCCATCATTTTCTAGCTTATAATCTTCAATTTTCTGCGGTAAATTACCCTATTGAATTTTTTTCCTTTATCTCCATGTATTTCTGATCTGATTTTGCAGCCTCTAAAATTTTATCTTTCAAATCTGATTGGTACATGCTAATGGATGTAGCATGCATCTCATGCACTGTCATGCTAAGTGCATCAACCACCTTATTCTCTTTACCTTTGATATGCTTTATATCAAAGTCATATTCACTGAGAAATTCTAACCACCTGCTCTTCCTGGAATTTAGAGTTGGTTGTCCAAACAAATATTTCAGACCACTATGGTTTGTCCTCAACTTAGATATTTTCCCCATGAGGTAGTGCCTCCACAGATTCAAGGAATCTACTATGACTGCCAACTCCAAATCATGAGTAGCATAGTGCCTTTCATGCTCCTTCAACTTCCTTGATTCATAGCATACCACATACCCATTTTGACTAAGGAATCCACCAAGCCATTCTTTACCTATATCATTGCATATGATGAAGTCTTCATTTGGATTAACAATCCTTACTATTGGAGCACTTGTTAATAAATGCTTCAAGTGTTGGAAACTCCTTTCACAATCTCATGTCCACTCAAACTTCACACCCTTCTTCTACAAGGAAGTGATTGGGTGTGAAATCTTTGAGAAACCCTCAATAAATCTCATGTAGTAACCTGCAAGTCCCATGAATGATCTTACCTCAGAGGCATTCCTTGGTGTTGGCCATCCTTCAATAGCTCTTATCTTTTCTGGGTCCATTGCTATTCCTTCCTCTGAAATGATATGTCCCAAATAATGAATTTGCTTCTTATAGAATGCCCATTTACTCAATTTGGAATACAATTGATGCTCCCTTAATACCTGTAATACCATCCTCAAGATTTTAGCATGCTCTTCCTTCGACTTAGAGTATATAAAAATCTCATCCAAAAAGAGAATGACAAACTTATCTAAGTATTCTCTGAAAATACCATTCATTAAACACATGAAGACAACTAGTGCATTTGATAACCCAAATGGAACCACTGTGAACTCATAATGACCATACCTTGTTCGAAAGACAATCTTGTTGATGTCTTCATATTTAATTCTTACATGATGATATCCTGACCTGAGATCAATCTTGGAGAATATTTTTTCATCTTTCAGTTGATTAAAGAGGTCATCGATCCTTGGAAAACGATACTTGTTATTCACAATCACCTTTTTTAACTTCCTGAAGTCAATGCAAAGTCTCAATGTTCCATCCTTTTTCTTCACAAATAATACTGGGGCACCCCAAGGTGACACACGTGGGCGTATATACCCCTTCTTCAGAAGCTCTTCAAGTTGCATTTGCAATTCCTTCAATTCTAGTGTACTCATCCTGTAAGGGGTCTTGGATACTGGGGTTGCTCCAAACATCATATTGATGGAGTAATCAATATATCTTTTAGGGGGTATTTCAGGTATTTCTTTAAATACATATTCAAACTCCTTTAGGAGTGTATAATCTTCAATATTAGGTACCTTAGTTTTAGGTGTCTCTTCCATATGCATTGCAAATATTTGACACCTTTTCCTGCAAATTTTCTTCAGTTGCAAAGATGAAACTTCTTTGATGGTTACTGCCCTGGGAATTCCCTGTACTATCCGGTAGATGCTTGAATCCATTAGGACCGAAACAACAAACTCATGAGGATGAAAATCCTCATGCGTTTTTATAGAGGTGGTACTCCTCTGTCCGAGATTTATAAAATGTGGGACTTTTAAAGAAGTTCGTCAAAGGAAAGTAAAATAGATATAACAGAAAATGGAAAATATTTTTTTTTCTTCTAAAAGGAGAGTTCTTGAGAATGGACCAGGAAACACACACATTCATACATTTAAAGAAAATAAACAAAACTTCCTCACATCCATCATAGCAGGGATAAATATTTCTGATCACATAAAAACTAAAAGAAAATGATCTGCATGCATAAGAGAACGTTGACAGAGTAGTACATGGGAAACTCAAATGGAGATAACAATAGATCAACCTCACATAATTTATATTCAGAAAAACTGGGTTACAAAGTACAGTCGATATTGTTCCCAAAATAGCTCTCTTGGAATTTCTAAAAAATATATAGTTCAATACATATTCTCTGAAATTAAAATGTGTTTGTCATAATGATTGGGATTGGGGCTCCCGCGGACCATAAATACAATATGTATACGAATGAAGTTCGTAAAAAGAAGAAAGTGGGCGGTGGAAGGCAACAAGACCTGGTAATAATAAAAAGGAAATTATCAGTCTTCGGTTAAACCTTTCTATTTAAAAAGGTGGAGTNATGAAGAGTTTGATAAAGACATACATATGTGATTAGTATGAACTTACTATGATGGTATCTCATGGTTTGTCACTTGTTCATTGATGTCCTTTTACGGATATCCTCGGCGGTTACAGGAACTGTCTCAACCATCCTTTTCCCTTCATTGGTAAGCTTGTCAACAACCTTTTTAAACCACTCCTCGATGTAGCTCCTCATTAGCGCCATGTTGATTTCATGCCGGATTTTTATATTGAAGAGTTCGCCTTCCAAGTCCCCTAGATCAATAAAAATGTTCCACAAAGCTTCTTCAATATCTTGATTTTTAATTGAATAATCAACTAGCCATTTTTCCACGTCATCTTCA
>ML809142.1:272698-303037 GCA_009831015.1 Picea engelmannii | reverse complement strand
TGAATGCCAGTTTCTATCATATCTTTGTTTACACTGTATTAGAGCAGCTCAGAATTGGAGGATCCAGTCGAGCTGTAACTATTATAGGATGATGTTGTAATGGATCACTGTAATAGTTACGGAGCCTCTAATCAGTCCCTGTATGTCTCTTAGCGCTGAATGACTTGGAATTGGAGGATCCAGTCAAGTCCTCTTTCAGCTTCTTGAAGCCCTGAACCAGGAGGATCCTGTTTTTGGAGTTTTTCCTCTGCAAATTGCTGCAAGCCTGATGCCCAGAGCTGTTTGTCCACTTTCTCCTAAGTCTTCCACCTGTTCATGTTTAAATCAACCCACTGGCTGAAGTTAGGATTCCAGACCTCCTCTGTCCTTATGAACCAGACTCAGTCCCTGAGTTAGAGTGATACCTCCTAGAGCCGTTATCTCCATTTGATCACCCTTGATAAACAAATCGTGACATAAAACTGATGGGCGTTGGGCTCTACTCCTTCAAGCAATCCAGGAGTGACTTCTAACGCTAACACAAGGTAGAGGTATGAATTGCTTTTTTCTCTTTTCATGGAAAAAATGCAACCAATAGTTGTACTTCCTTGCTATTTCAGCAACAAACATTTTGTCAAATATGTGGCAGAGAAGGAAGGAAGGATTTTCCTTGGATCCAAAAATCCTTATAACGTTATAATTTTCCATTTGTTCTAGTGTCCCCTTCCTATCCAAGAACTTACTTGCCTAGTCAGACATCCAAAAAAAATTCTTTCCATACAACAAATCTTTAAAAACTGAGACAAAATCATTAAAAACTTCATAAAAATGTTGGGAGGCCTTGTGCCTCCACAATGTTTGATACCAGAAGGTTACTGGTTGAATTCACAGTTTACCTTCTTGCACACAGATAATCTCGAGAACTGACAACAATGCGCTATCATGAAAACCAAATAAGATGACATGAATAATTTCTTCTCCTTCTTGTATTGTGTTAATTGGAAAGAGATTTCAATGGAAATCAACTTACCCTAATCGAAGATGGCTTGTTCTTTGATCGTAAAATATAGAATGTAAAGAATCATTCGGGAGATGTTGGCCATGGTTTCCTATCCTGTTATCCTCGTAAAAATCCATGCAATTTCCTGGAAGGGATTTTTAAATGAGCCAACCTGCAATCTTGTGATGTCCTCGGGGACGGCCGCTAGGTTCTCTAGGAATTCAGGTAAGAGTTCAAGTCCATTGTCATGCTTTTTTAAGAACTCCTTGCAATCTTCACCTTTGAAGGTGAGCGTTGGCTCGTGAAGTCTCAACATCTTATGGAATACCTGAGGTGACAGAGAGACAAGGGAATGGTCCTACAACTAAATGATCCACTGGCTTGGAATATATCTCTCAGCGCACCAGGTGACCAACTCCTTACAATCAAAAACTTCCGAGACACAACCTGTGTGCGCAATTCCAGACATCCAGATTATTTCCTTCTGGGCAGAAGGGGATGAATAATAGGAATATGCCCTGGACCAATGAAAAATTTGATCCTCGCGCCCAAAAATATTCAGTGTATCTCCACAGAACTGTTGTCGAATTTCTGCCATAAGTCGATAAGAACGTTCCCTTGCTCCAAATTATGTTAGGAATGAATGCTGGAGGGAGATGATATAATCCTCCTTAAATCCCGTTTTAATGCATTTTAATAGGAGATCTCCTCGAGCCTTTCGCTTATTAATGACCATCATTTCGAGCCTATATGGTAAGTTATTAGCATTAAAAGCATAGTAAATGTTCATTAGTAAGGGCGCGAGGGTGGCGGGGACGGATGGGGGCAATATGTGATTTGAGATTTTTTGAACCTTGGAACCCATGAACCCAGGAGCCTGCGATGGTATGAGGCGTGAAATTGGCTAAGTATGGGACGACGCGGCGGTTGGATGGACTCATGTAGGTGGAATGAAACTTAGGTAGTTTGGGGAGTCTGGGGATCAAAATGTAGATCGCATAACTCTTTGGTGTAATGTGTCTATCACGGAACACAGGAGCATAAAATCTCAATCCCATCAACCCGAGAACCTGTGATCGTGGAATCGACTAAGTGTGGGACAACACGACAGTCAGTCGGACTCTTGATGTGAAGTTGTAGACGGATGTGAGAAATTGTAAGTCCGCCAACCTGGGAACTCGTGGTCTAAAAATGCGACTAAGTGTTAGAACTAGAAAGGGATAGTAAGAGGGAAAAAATAAAAGGGAAGAACGTGTAAGTGTAGAAGAGGGAAAAGAAAGGGAGAAAAGAAATCGGGAGAATAGAAAATGGGAGGGAATTTTCGTAAGAGGGAAATGACCTCAACAACAGGCTCCAACTGTGGGTTGTCAAGAATCCAAAATCTCTTGTGACCAAGTGCTTCCGCCCATTGGGTTATGGAGTCAAATTAAGAATATACAAATTAGAAATAAATCTATGTACAATGAGAATGAAAAAGTGCTAGGAGAAGAAACCTTTCAAATGTTTCCTGTTGACATGAAGCATTAACCTTTTTCTTTCATGTCTCGGAGTATATATGAGTTGAAGCCCAATATTTTTTCGACGACATAGGTTCTGATCCAGAGTGCTTCGAACTTCGTGTGCATGGATGACTTTTCCTTAGATTTGTTTCAAAGAAGTACTAGTTCTCCCTTCCGAAAGTTCTTCATAGTTGTGCTTTGATCAAAATATCTTTTGACTATCTATTGCCTCTAAGAAGTCTGATTCTGGGCTTTGATTCATTCCTCCTCCAACTTCAACAATTGATTGATCCTTTTCTGGATAGGTGAAGTGTCTTCCGTATCTTCAGTATTAACCACAAAGATCAATGCGTTAAGCTCGATATTGATTGGAATTTTTGCCTCTTTCCAATAAACCAATAGATACAGAGGCATCCTAATACTATCCTTCGGGGTTGTCCTACTTGCCCATAATGCTTCTTTCAACTTCAGATGCCAATTCCTCTGGTTGCCATCAACAATTTTCTTCAATATCTGCACCAGTGTTTTGTTTGTGGATTCGGCAAGGCCATTTCCTTGTGGATAATAATTCGAAGACTGACCCATGATGATCCCATATTATCCGCAAAACTCCGTGAATTTTGACCCAAATGGGGATTGAACCATTTTCTGTGATAATTTTATCAAGGACACCAAACCTCGACAGAATGTTGTCTTTGAAGAATCCAATCAATTCTTCAATGTCGACCTTCTTCAGTGCCATTGCTTATGGCCATTTTGTGAAATAATCGATAGTTGTTAAATGTACATGTGCATTTTGCTATATTTCAGATTAATCGGCCCAACGAAATCAAGTCCCCACTGGGAAAATGGTTGTTCCACCACAATCGGCTGCAGAGGCATTGCAACTTTCTTCATTTTTCCTGAGAATTGCTGGTATGACAAACATCTCCTTATTGTGGCATACGAGTCCCTGAAGATTGACAACCAGTAGAATCTCGCTCTGATTATTTTGTGAGCAGTTGTAATGGGTGTAAAGTGTCCACCACATATCCCCTCATGGAATTCTTTAATCAATCCTGGAGCTTGATTCTCATCGACGCATCTCAGCAGTATACCATCAAAATTTCTTCTGAAAAGTATATCAACAATCAACACATATTGGCTCGACTTCATCTTGAGTGTCCTTCGCTCCTTGGAGCTTCTTGTAACACGGAACTACCCATATCTTAAATAGAATATGATATCTGTGTACCATTCTGAATCAACTAATGGTTCCATGACTGAGATTGAATTCATCCCATCGATTGACTCCCCATTTTCCATAAGCTTGCATAATCCTTGTCCTTTTATTGCCTTCAATGGTTTGATCTCAATATCATACTCTTGAATTTTTTCTAACCAGTTGGCCCATTTCCATTCTCTTAACTGTTTATTTAGAAGCATCTTAATAGGGGACGAGGGGACGTAAGCAATAACATGAGAGTTTAGTATATATGTCTGAAAGTGTGCCACAACTTTTACAAGAGACAAAGCCTGTTTCTCGAGTTCTGAATACCTCAAATCATATTCGTGTAGAGTTTTTCTCATAAAACTTATGGGAAGCTCTTCTCTGTTGCTATTTTTCTGAGTGAGGATGGATAGGACAATTTCTTTTATAGAAAATGAATAGAAAATAAAATCCCTTTGAAAATATGGAATAATGAGGACTAGAGTAGTGGTGATGGCCCCCTTGATATTGTTGAATGCTTCCTGAGTATCTGTTGTCCACTCGAACCTATGCTATTTTTTCAGCAACAAATTGATGGGTTTTACGATGCTTGCGTAATCAAGAACAAATCTTCAAACACAATTATTTTTCCCGAAGATTGACTGGACTCCCTTCTTGGATGTCAGGGGGTTGAGTTCATTAATCATTTTAACTCTTTATGGTTCAATGCAAATCCCTTCCTTTCATACAATGTGGCCCAACAATTTGCCTTGAGTCACAACAAACAAGCATTTCTTTGGGTTGAGAGAGACGATGTATAATCTACATCTTTCAAAGACTTTTCTTAAATTATGGATGTGATCCTCCCTTTTGCTTGAATGCACTGTCAAGTCATCTTGGTAGTCTTCCATAAACTTTCCTATCAGTCTGTTGAGCGCATGATCCATGGCCCTTTGGAACGTGGCGCCATCATTCTTCAAACTGAAGGGCATTCTAGCGTATGCATATGTTTCCCATGGTGTGATAAATGTTGTCTTTTCTCTATCTTCCTCAACCACTAAAACTTGATTATATCCAGAGAAACCATCCAACATAGACATGCATGTCTATCCCGTAACTTATTGTTGTAGAAACTACATGTTGGGCAGTGAAAAATTATCTTTTATGCTCACTTTGTTAAGATCTCTAAAGTAGACGCACATTCAAATTTCCCCGGTCTTCTTCCTAACAATCATTGGATTTGAAAGCCAGTATGAATGTCTGATGGGATAGATTATCCCTACCTTCTTTGACTTTTCCAACTCAATTTTTACCAGAGGCTTTAGCTTGGTATTCATCATTCTTATTTTTTGTTTCATCGGTTTGGATTCTTCCCTCAAAGGAATGATATGCTGGAATATATTTTTGTCATAAGCCTTTAAGTCGTCATAGGTCCAAGAAAACACATCAATATATTCATTGAACAAGGAAACATATTGACCAACTTCTCCGGGGGTGCAATCGACTCCCAAATTGACATATTTCGGGGACTGGTCCATTCCAATATTGACTTTTCTTGTCCCTTGCGCCTTTCGAACTGAAAATTCTTCAAGAATATTCTTGGCATGATTGTCTTTTGTGAACAAAGATTCGTCTTGTATGCAATCTTTGGGGACAACAATCTCTTTATCATCTTCTTCTTCATCATTGTTTAACAAAAAATTCTACAATTGTTCATCATTGTCAAACACTTGCAAGTACTCAATATTATCGGGCACAGATGGCCTAAAGGCCCTTTCCACATGGAAATATGTTTTTCTCAGGAAATCATCTGGATTTGATAATGAATCCGCCAAGGATATAGAATCGGACTTGTGGTTCTTATCCCTTGGAATGAAAGCAATATTGAAAGAGCTGAAAGATTCCATCAGTTCATTAACTCTTTTGAAATACAATTTAAGTCTTTCCTTTTTGATTTTGTATTTTTGGGTAACCTGGTTGATGACCAACTCTAAATCTCCATTCACAGTGAGATGTTCTATTTTCATTCCTTGTGTGAGGATCATCCCATGGATTAAAGCTTCATATTATGCCTCATTATTCGTGCATGGAAACTCCAGTCTTATAGCGTGAGGATGCATCGTCTTATCTGGGCTTATGAGAACAATTCCAACTCCATTTCCTGATTTAGAACATGCTCCATCAAATGACATTCCCCAGTAGCCTTCAAATAAAAATTTCGGGGCCTCCAAGTCTTAAACTCGTTCTAGGTTTTCGTTCTGCTCCATGTCCAAGATAACATAGTTTTCGATCCCGACATCTATGTAGTCTTCCATTAATTCATTATCCTTCTTCTTAAAGGAGAAAGATTTTATGGGCTCTCGAGGTACTTTAATCATTTCTCCCTCCTTTCCTAGTAGCATCATACAGTTGTCGTCGTTCATTATATATCCACCGATCATGGAGATCCAATCTCTTCCCAGCACAACCCTGTATGCTAGAGACAGGTCTACCATAATAATATTAAAAAGTGTGATGATATGGGGAGCTGTTGTAATCCATGCATAAAAATCCTTGATTTCTCCATATGTCAACACTTTTCTAGAATCGATGACATAAATGATTTTGCCAGTTTCATAATATTTAGTGCAACTCATACCCAATGCTTCCATGACCGCCAGTGGCATTATATTATTTATTGCACCCGTATCAACTAAACAGTTATGTAATGCAACATCATGGTTTTCAATTAAGATGTAGAAGGGAGGAATTTTACCTCTCAGCTTAGCATTCGATGGGCTCTGGTTCTATTTTGTAGTGGTAACAACAACTTCAGTTATTTTTGATGGATCATCCAACAACTTCAATATATTTTGCCTCTGCCGAGGAATCTTCACCACATCTGTAAAAGGAAAGTTTATCTTCAACTTACTTAAGTCCTCCACGACATTATACCTCATTTGAGTTGATATTGTCGCTATGGGTTTCCTTGTGGTTCCAACTGTCACCTTCTCATTCGACACTTTTTCTTTTTCTTTTGCCTTTTCCTTGTCTGAGTCACTTTTATTCTTTGGTCTATTTACAAATCCTCTTGTCCGAGCGACATTTTCTTGCAAGTTAGGATCATTGTCGCCCTTTCCATATATATACAAGGACGCCTCACATCCGTCCATCTGCACTATCTCAGAGCATTCCTCAGGTAAGTAATAACCTTCTTGCTCGGTCAATTTCTTGTCACAGACATCATCCAAAACAATTGTGTTTGGAGTGGCTTGTCTGGAAACCCTTGGTCTCGGTGAGTCTTCAATATTCTCAAATCTGACTCTATTTTTTAGGGGAGGGTTCCTCCTTTGTTCAAGAATTGGCATTCTTGGGTTTGACATGTAATTATCTTCCCTTCTCAGCTTGGTTATTTCGTTCTACATCAGTTTTATGGTTCAATTCATCTGTGCAATCTCAATTCTTTTCTTTTTTTCCTGTGTCGTTGCAGGATCAACCTTTATGTCAGGTATGGTTCCCTTAAAAAATCCTCCTCCCGCCATTTAATTCTGAGCTGCTCGAGGTTTAAAATCTTCGTTCTTTCTCAAGATAGAAGCTCCTTGATTATAAATATTCAATCCCCCCATATGCCTTTGTACTCTTCCCAATATTATGTCGGGGTTGATGTCCATTTGAATCATAATTTCTTCCATCTTAGTGGCCTTAGTCATTGCTTCCTCTAGAGTATCCATCTGGGATGTTCTGATGGAATATTTCACATTCGAGGGAATTTCATTCTTATAGCAACCAAGAATGATCGGGTCATTTGGTATTTTGTCTTCCGGGATTCTACCCAAGGTCTTATTGAACCTGATATTAAAATCTTGTATCCTTTTGTTCTTCCTCAACCCAATCTAGGTGAAGTCTGTGAGGAGGGTATGGTAGACAATTAGGGGGGAAAACATAGTTAGGAACATAACTTCGGCGTCGTTAAACGAGCGAATGGATATACTGGGCAATGTTGTATACCATTCATAAGCTCTTTCTGATAAAGTTTGAAAAAATAACCTCACCATGATGTCATCATGTTCAACTCGGTGGAAGTCACAAACGTCAAGAAATAAATGAAAATGCCTCTTTGCATCGATTGTCCCATCTCCAAAAACTTCCTTTAAGGTTCCCTTAGGGAGAACTGGGAGTTTGTGTTGTTCACCCATGAGATTAAGAGGGGAATCTTTCACCCTCCTTTTATTTCCAAACCCTAGGACTCCTTGGTTTCTTGCAGCATCTCTTTCGCCTCCTTGTCTCTCCTCATGATGATCGATTCAGGGAGGTTCGTCTCTTGCTGCCATTTTTGAGGAGGTTTCAGGGTCAGACTTTTCACTTCTAAGGACAGAGAGTTGCTTACTTTTAATTTGGGTAATGGGTCCCTTGAATTCGTCCAACTTCAATCTTGACCTTGTTCTTGTGCTACTCTAGCCACTCTTTGATTTCTCTGATCTTGTCGTTCCTCTATCCTTTGTCTTCGGAGAATTTCTCTTTCTTCTTCTTGGACTAATATCTGCTAGGACTCTTCTAACTCTTCGAGTCTGGGTTGTTGATATTACCAGATTATACAATTGGTGCAAAATGCTTCGTTGATTATTTAGTCCAATTTCTAAATGGGGTTGGTTACCCTGGGGTAAAGTCATATATTCTTCTTAAAACGTTGGGTCAGGTTCTGAATTTTCAGTTCATGTCCCCAGTATGGTCGCCAAAAATGTTGATGCTTGAATCTGTTAGGACCAAAACGGAAACCTCACGAGGATGAAAATCCCCCTGTGTTTTTATAGAGGTGGTAATCCTTTGTCTGAGATTTATAAAATGTGGACTTTTAAAGAAGTCCGTCAAAGGAAAGTAAAATAGATATAATAGAAAACAAAAAATATTTTATTTTTCTTCTAAAAGGAGAGTTCTTGAAAATGGACCAGGAAACAAACACATTCATACATTTAAAACAAATAAACATAACTTCCTCACATCCATCATAATAGGGATAAATATTTATGATCACATAAAAACTAAAAGAAAATGATCTACATGCATAAGAGAACTTTGATAGAGTAGTACATGGGAAGATCAAATGGAGATAACGATAGATCAACCTCAAATACTTTGTATTCATAAAAACTGGGTTACAAAGTATAGTCGAGATTGTTCCCAAAACAACTCTCTTGGAATTTCTAAAATATATATAGTTCAATACATATTCTTTGAAATTAAAATGTGTTTGTCATAATGACTGGGATTGGGGCTCCCGTGGACCATAAATAAAATATGTATAAGAATGAAGTTCGTAGAAAGAAGAAAGTGGGCGGTGGAAGGCAACAAGACCTGGTAAGAAGAAAAAGGAAATTATTAGTCTTCGGTTAAACCTTTCTACTTAAAGAGATGGAGTAATTGGATGAAGATCTTGATAAAGACAGAAAGATGTGATTAGTATGAACTTACTATGATGGTATTTCATGGTTTGTCACTTTCTCGCTGATGTTCTTTTATGGCTCTCCTCGGCGGTTACATGAACCGACTCAACCGTCCTTTTCCCCTTCATTGGTAAGCTTGTTGACAACCTTTTTAAACCACTCCTTGATGTAGCTCCTGATTGACGCCACGTTGATTTCATGCCGGATTTTTATATTGAAGAGTTCTCCTTCCAAGTCCCTTAGATCAATAGAAATGTTTTGCAAAGCTTCTTCAATATATTGATTTTTAATTGAATAATCAATTATCCAGTTCTCCACGTCATCTTCACCATACTGAAGAATGTCATAGAAGTTTTCAAATGATAACCCTTTAAAGATCTCAAATTGTTCATCAAATGTTTTCTTGGTTAAAAACAACGAGTTGAGTATAAATTTGGGATATTGGACCTCATTGGTGCTGAGTATTGCCTCTAGGTCGTCATTGTCATGAGTGGGAGTGCCTGAGGCATTGTCTCTATCTTCATTCAGAATAATATTAATGAAAGAATTGTTGAAACCAACAACCAATAGATGTTCTACAAAAATACCACTAGGGTCGAACCCTTTTATTTTCTCAACATATTTTAAATTGAGGCTATGGAAGTGGCCCACAAATTCATCAATCTTGTTCATATTTCTGAATATGAAATCCGAAATCCCCAACTTTCCAAGGCATAGGTATGAATTTATTTTTTCTCTTTTCATGGAAAAAATGCAACTAGTAGTTGTACTGCCTTTCTATTTCAGCAACAAACATTTTGTCATTTATGTGGCATAGAAGGAAGGAGGGATTTTCCTTGGATCCAAAAATACTTATAACGTTATAATTTTCCATTTTTTCTAGTGTCCCCTTCCTATCCATGAACTTACTTTCCTGGTCAAACATCCGGGGAGTGTTCTTTCCAAACAACAAATTTTTAAAAACTGAGACAAAATCATTAAAAACTTCATAAAAATGCAGGGAGGCCTTGTGCCTCCACAATGTTTGATACCAGAAGGTTACTGGGTCCAATTCATAGTTTACCTTCTTGCACACAGATAATCTCGAGAACTGACAGCCATGCGCTATCACGAAAACCAAATAAGATGACATGAATAATTTCTTCTCCTTCTTGTATTGCGCCAATTGGGAAGATATTTCAATGGAAATCAACTTATCCCAATTGAAGATGGCTTGTTATTTGATTGTAAAATATAGAATGTAAAGAATCAACCGGGAGATGTTGGTCATGGTTTCCTGTCCTGTTATCCTCGTAAAAATCCATGCAATTTCTCGGAAGGTATTTTTAAATGAGTCAACCTACAATCTTGTGATGTCCTCGGGGACGGCCGCTGGGTTCTATAGGAATTTAGGTAAGAGGTCAAGTCCATTTTCATTCTTTTTTAAGAACTCCCTGCAATCTTCACCTTTGAAGGTGAGCATTGGCTCGGGAAGTCTCAACATATTACATAATACCTAAGGTGATAGAGAGACAGGGGAATGGCCCCGCAATTGAATGATCCCCTGGCTTGGAATATATCTCAACGCACCAGGTGACCAACTCCTTACAATAAAAAACTTTCGAGACACAACCTGAGTGCACAATTCCAGACGTCTAGATTATTTCCTTCCGGGAAGAAGGGGATGAATAATAGGAATATTCCCCGGACCACTAAAAACTCTGATCCTCGCGCCTGAAAATATTCAGTGTATCTCCATAGAACTGTTGTCGAATTGCTACCATAGGTCGACGAGAACATTCCCTTGCTCCAAATTATGTTAGGAATGAACGCTGGAGGGAGATGATATAATCCTCCATAAATCATGTTTTAAGGAATTTTAATTGGAGATCTCCTCAAGCCTTTCGCTTATTAATGACCATCCTTTTGCACTTGTATGGTAAGTTATTAGCATTAAAATCATAGTAAATGTGCATTGGGAATGACACGAGGGTGGCAGGGACGGACGAGGGCAATATGTGATTTGATATTTTTGTGAACCTGGGAGCCCGCGATGGTATGAGGCACGAAATTGGCTAAGTATGGGATGATGTGACAGTCAGGTGGAATCATGTAGACAAAATGAAACTTAGAAAGTTTGGGGAGTCCGTGGATCGAAATGTAGATCACAAAACTCTTTGGTGCAATGTGTCTATCACGGAACATGAGAGCATAAAAGCTTGATCCCGTCAACCTGGGAACCCGCAATCGTAGAATCGGCTAAGTGTGGGACATCATGACGGTCTTTCAGACTTGTGATGTGAATTTGTAGACGGAGGTAAGAATTTGTAAGTCCGCCAACCCGAGAACCCGTGGTCTAAAAATGTGACTAAGTGTTAGAACTAGAAAGGGATAATAAGAGGGAAAAAAAAGGGAAGAAAATGTAAGTGTAGAAGAGGGAAAAGAAAGGAGAAAAGAATTCGAGAGAATAGAAAATGGGAGAGAATTTTCGGAAGCGGGAAATGACCTCAACATGTCCTTAAGTTCCCTTCCTCATCCAAGCAAGTAAATGCCTTATTATAATAGTCTAGGACAACATGATGTTGGTCCAACCAATCCATACCAATTAGGCAATCCTAGGAACCTAAAGGCATGATGTTCAAATCTGCCATGTTGTTCAATCCATTCATGTCCATTGGGAATTTCTTAACCATCTCATTAATTTTTCTTTTAGATCCTGTAGCCAGTTGTGCCAACCAAGATTTTCCAAGCTTGCTTCTTGGAAAATGAAATCTTTCCACCATATTAGGATCTAGTTAACTATGACTATCTCCTAAATCAATTAAAATAACAATGGTTTGGTTGTTGATCTTACCTTCCACTTCAATCATATGTGATTGAAACTCATCTTTCTTGTTGTCCAGGGTTGCATAGATCCTAGGTACATTTCTACCCATGTCCTCCATTGTATCAGTTTTTTGTACATTGTGAATAGTCCTCACTTTTTCACCTCTGTGAGGGAAATCTCTGTACATATGACATTCCCTACATCCCCAACATTGAATAGGTGGTTTCCTTGGTATTTTCCCCACTGTATTGGTCATTCTTGGTCCTTTAGAAGCTGACTGTCCCTGAGAATTATTTCTGAAGAATGGTGGCTTAGTCCCCTTCTTCCTCTGTTCCATCTTGATTTTCTTCTTGTCTTCCCAAGATTTTTGGAAAGTTGGCCTTCCTTTATGTTGATCATAAAGAAATTTAGCTCACCTTATGGTTTCCTCCAATGTTTTGGGATCATCATATTGTATCTTGTCACTGATAAATGATGGCATCCCACTCAAATATCTCTGAATCTTAACTGTCTCAACCTTGATGAAAGAAACATACTTCGACAACTCTAAAAACCTCCTTTCATATTCATCTATGGTCATACTCCCAAGATTGAGTTCAAATAACTCCTTCATTTTATTTTCACAATATCTCTTAGTCAATTATTTCTTTTGAAAATACCTCTTGAATTCCCACCAAGTAACATTCTTCTCATCAATGTGTTGCACCTACACAAATTGGTCCCACCACATTGATGCTTTTCCCTTGAGATGATAGATGGAAATTCTTCCTTCTGCGTGTGAAGAGTAATTACGCAATTGAAAATACTTCCTCATGCCTAGCAACCATGTCTCTACATCCTCATCCTTCTTGTGTTCACCATCAAATGTAGGAGACTTGATTTTGTTCATTTCTCCCTGTAGCTCATCCACCCCATACCTCCTCTTATGTTTCCTGACAGGGGATGGACTTGAACTACTGTGTTGTCTCCTAGTGGAATTCCTTGGGGAGTGATGGCGATGTCTTCCAACACTTGTTGTTATTTTCCTCTGATCATGAGACCCGTGACTTCCTGATTTGCTTGAGTCATTCTCCTTATCCATATTCTTTTCTATTTTGTCCAATCTCTGCATTAAATTTATGTTGAAGCCCTCCTGTTGCTCCTTGGATTTCATAAGCCTGTAATGATCAGATTTATAACTTTGAACATCCTTTTTCAATCTTTTTATGGTCTCTACCAAGTTCATGCTTTCTTCCTTGCCTTCTCTATGTCCATTTGAATTTGTACCTTCATTGTCTATATTGACATACATTCCCTCTAATCTCATATTCATGGATGTAAACCCCATGCACATATTCCATGATTTTGAACTCTGTGTTGATCCTAATCGGATCTAATTGTTTTTAACTCTGCAAAATGTGCAACCAACAAAACTTGTTAGGCTAAATAATTTAACAAATTCATGAAATTATGTACAATTCTGGTTCAATAATGCATCATAATTATTTCTTCTAATTTCTTGTAAAATTAGATGCCCATATCAATTTTCTAGGTGAATATGTATATTCTACTATCTAAGACCTTTCCAACGCCTACTTCCATGCTCAATTCCGAGTCTTGAGCAGAAAGTTATGGTTATTTGAAAATTGTCCATTAATTCTTCTGTTCATACTTCAACTAGGTGCAAATCTGAACTGTAATTACACATTTTTCACCTGCTCTATTGGAGTTTTGGTAAGATCTCAATTGGGTTTATTCATATACATATTTTGGACAGTCTATCCAAGTTTCACCTCTTTCTGGGTTCTGGGCTGCTAGATATAACTTGTTGAAGTTTCAAGCCAATTAGTGTTTTTGGCCTTGAATGCTACATGCACCTTCTATGCCATCTTAAACATGTTTAACATACCCAAAATTTTAATTTGTCCCCATGACTGTTTTCTATGGTTCAATATATTTCCATAGACTGCTCCTAGGCCTCAATCTAATTCCGGAGCAAGAAGTTATGGCCTTCAAAAGTTAACTCGGCTTAAAATTTACTCTCCATTGTTCGAGATGTAAATCACTCATCCTAACTCTGTTTGACGAATGTGATACAGTGTTAGAAATCTATTGCCGAGCTCTTTCATTCGAGCTTAAAAAACTACAACTTAGAAGGATTGTTTTTGAGTTGCTAAAAACACTATCTAGGGCTTTGAAAATGCCCTGCAAAAAAATGACCTTCAAATAATAAAAAAATGTCACGGAAAATCATTGGTTTTCTGTTGTTGTAGATCACCAAACCGACTTTACGTGCACCAGTTCTACACGCGCAATGTAAAGTGTAGGGCATGCACCGCGCACCTATCTAGAGTGTGCACCACTTTTTTGTCGCATGCCAATATCTAGTGCACACAACTCTTGTATCGAGCACTAATATCTACTACGCACAAATTTTGTGTCGCACGCCAATATCTACTGCGCACAATGCACTTTCCACACTACACAATGCCAAGGTTCAGTATGCTCACAATGTACACCAATATTATGCACGCGCCACCAGTTCTACACTGCGCGGTGCCGATTATTTTGTGCGCACACCCGTGCACTATAATGTTTTTCGCACATCACAACCTGTATTCCTTGCAGTGCCTAACTATAGTGTGCACACCCGCACACCATTATTTTTCACGCATCACCAACTTGCACTGCACAACGCCAAAGTTTAGTGCGCACACTCGTGCACCATAATTTTTTGTGCATCCCCAGCTTTGCATCGCACAATGCCCAATTCTAGTGCGCACACCTGTGCACCACTATTTTTCACGCACCACCAACTTTGCACCACGCAACACCAATTTTTTTTAGTGCGCACACTTGCGCAACATTATTTTCTTGCACAACGACAAGTTTTTAGTGCGCACAACCACGCACCCATATTTTTCCGTGCAACGCCAAAATTTAGTGCAAACAATCGCACACCCTTATTTTTCCGCGCCACACCAAATCTTTAGTGTGCACAAGCACGCACCCTTATTTTTCTGCGCAACGTAAAATTTTCGCTGCTTAACTGATTTTTCCATAATTTTGTTGCAGAAATTAGGGATTTTTCCTGATTTCGCCCAATTTTTCCCTGGGCGCCATGGCCACTTTGTAAACTCAAAAATACGTTCATCTAAAGGCCCAATTTTTTTTCCATTAGAAATTGAAATTACTTGTTTTCAATTTCCAGCTCGATTCTTCACATTACCCATGAGATTTCTCTCAATTTTTTGCAATAATTTAATTGTACAAGCTACATACATACTCCTGAATTTAATTCTCTGCGAATTTCCGCTTCAACATTATTCTAACTCGGCCCATCCAGGCTCAGTGTTGAAAATTGGGCTCTGATACCACATTGTAGCATCCCCAACCACCTGTTGGACTATGCCACTTAAATTTCAAACTTTGATACGAATTTAAATTATAAAAATACTTTGAAAATGCACAGATTAATAAAAAATAATAACATAGACATGTGTGCATCGTATACAGGAAAAACCCATGAAAAAAATGCATAAATATTAATGCAACACATGAATTAACACAAGTTGACACTTATTTTTTATTAAAATAACACCATCTGTGTCCAAACCTTCCACGTTCCTCCCAGCCTTAGACCACACTTCTCATAACTCTCAGCAGTGGGTCACCCCCAAGATGGGACTAAACTCCACCTAGGTAAAGGATTCCTAACCCGACTAAGGTATCTCAGACAGTAGGAAAACTCAATCACAGGTGCCAACTCAAACTAGCAGCCTATAGTCCCTCGTTCCCCACATGCATGTCCCACTCCAGGAAGTGTGCCCCCTTTCTCTGCTCAACAATCCCTCGACTGCCCCACTTCCCTTCCGGGGCTTCAACAACAGACCGAGCATGAAGTCTCAAAGCCTTGTAGCTGCAGTTTGGCACCTTCAGAAATCAATTCCCAACAATTCTCTCACCTAGAGAGAATGCTCACGGGCCTGACAACCCACCTCTTCAATATCCTACGGGTCTGAAAACCTGCCTCTTTAATATCCTATGGGTTTGACAACCCGCTTCTTCAGTCCAACTTCCAACTAACCAAGGTACAAATATGGTGACATTAACATGAAGGTACGGAGGACAACTGAATGAGTGAGTGAGTGATGATGGAATGATAGGAAAATGAACTAAGTCCAAACTATATGTATGCATGTTCCCAACTTGACACTTGTCATGTTGAGAACTACCTTGGGCCCACTTGTCCCCATACTTAGAACTTAGGATAAAATAATTAGCCATACTTTATACTTTAAGGAATATTAATATATTATTCCTTTGGGCTTAAGCTCGCTAGCTTAGCCCCTTATCCTTCAGTTTTATACCCCTTTCCCTATCTAGTGGAGTTTAGTCCCCCATGCTCTTTTACATGGTTGGTTTGTCGCGGTGATGTGTTTTCATTAATATTTGCATGTACATATTACAATGATGGCTCACTGACCATTTTTAGCATTTGGCTCTCCATCCTAATAACCACACAGACACTTTGGCCTCAATACATATGCAATCATAGATAACTCAACTCTGTGCACTTCTAGGTCGCCCCTATCTTGATAATGAATCTCCGTGCACTTACCCAAGTGCGTGCAACACCAAAACCAAGTGCTAAGGGCTCACCAGCCTATAAGTATATTTACATTTACAATTATATGTACAATTGGGGTTCGACCTAAGGGTATTACAGTGTCTATATATTATTTTCACCAATTCTCTCATATTTTTATAAAATTCTCAAACCCCCACCCATTCATTAAATTCCAAGATTACTCTAGACGAATTGAGGAGTATACATTTTCTTCTTATGAGAGCATTGTGTACTTTGTTTGTGTGGCCCTCACAATCTTCCACATCAATGATTTCAAATTTTAAAATGTGTTCGAAAATATTGTTATAAATTTCCATATAAAATAATATCAAAGAAAAAGTTCTCATGTTGATCATCTCTTTCTCTACCTCCACTTGTTTGCAATTTTTTTTTTTTTAAATTAATATTATTCTCCACATAGATTGCAAATAATGTTTTCAAAATATTTCAAGATTCTTTTATGCATGACACAAGTTAACCACTACACATAAGTATCCCTTCATTTATTTCAAAAATATATTACTAATAAACTTCAAGTCACTTACTTTTTTTTCCCTTTCTAGTGTGTAGGCTTGCAATCGTTATAGTGAATTCCTTTCCCTCTTCTATCAACCATCTTATCCCAATATGAAACCCGAAAATAATCAAATATGCATTGGGAAATATATTATGTTTAATTAATAATATATCAAAGAAAAAATATAAATATTATGGTGCTCCAATATTCTAAAGACACACTGATGGACCAACGTATATCAAATGCATTGATGCTTCTTTTCAAGATTGGAGCATTGACTTCATTTTGTGTGCATTGTAATGTATTAACTAAGCTAGTTAAATTGGTTGAATTAACTAACTAAATAAATAATAAAAGAGAGGTATTCGTTAAAAAATAAACGCATATAAAAAAGGTTTAAATCGAAAATATACATAAAGAAATGTCACAACTGTATAAATTCATTGAAGTATGGATGATGCTTTAACATTTTGTTCGGTGGCTCTTTGACACATTTTGTTTAACACCTCGTCTTTTGACTATCTTTTCTATTAAGCATTGTTATGTGCGTGTTGCTTTATTTTAGTAGTATTTAGTTTTGTTGTTAAGTTGTTTAACGATAGATCCTCGAATGACTCTCTTCTCGAAGGAGCGTGAAGGAGAGCTCTGCAAAAATAGCGGCCAACTGTTATCCGAGACTTGGAGCACAGACCTCATTTATTGGAGGCCGAAGTAAGTGCGCTAATGAGCGCTGCTGACGAGGCCATTTGGAACTGTGCAGGACTTTTCCAAACCTCGGAAGAGCTCTCCAAGCATACCAATATCTCTTTGTCATACTCGGTTCCCAAACCACCGTCCTCCACCTCTGCTACTCCTGCCTCAGTACTCACTTCACGCGATCCTTCCTCCTCCACACTACCTAACACCTCTTTTACACCAGTTCTCACTTGGCCCAGGAATTTACAACCTCCATTTCGCTCTGATGATGCTTCCCACTTGGACTGCAGACATACATCCATAAAACTGGGTCATTACTATAGTTCCATCCCCACAGCCTGTGGTTGAGGACTATTACAAGACGCTCGGATTAAACAAGATTGTCCTTCCCTCCATGGGCCTGAAGCTGTACAAAAAATAAACTCAAAAGCTCCAGTGAGACAGAAAACTACAACTAGACCTTGGGTGCCTAAGAAAACAAAAAATAAACTAAAACTTGGTGTAGATATTGGATTAAAAGAGTCTGTCTCCATGGCACTTTGTTGTCTTGTGGGCATGATCTCTTATAGGCACCTCTGCACTCTAGATCTGGATACTTGGATGGATACTGTTTGGAGGCCCATTATGGGATATGTTCCCATCCTCTCTCACCTTGGACGTGGATGGATTTACTTTCAGTTTAACTCTCCATAGGATGCCACAACCATCTTGGACCGACTGTGGACATTTGAAGACAACAACCTCATGCTAAAACGGTGGAGAGTGAGCTTCAACCCTTCGCAGGACTACTTCCGACATCGTCATCTGTGGGTACTCCTCCCTGGACTACCGCTCTACCTTTGGAATGAAAAATCCCTCATGGCTATTGGAAATTCCTTGGGACGTTTCATCTCTAGACCCTCTCCAGCTCAGAGAAAAAACTGACGAAAATATTAGTTGAGTTGGACATACATGAGGGCCTATCTGAATCTCTGGATATTGACTGGAGGGGACACATTACTCACCAAAAACTTGACTATTTTGGCATCCCCTTCAGATGCACTCTTCGCAGGCAGACAGGCCACTTAAGAAAGACTTGCACAGGTGCTCCTATGGAGGATATTTCGGAGGAAATTATGCTTGAACTAGCCTCTACCTTTGACTCTCCTCCTTCACACTCACATCTGCATCTGCCAGACTATCCTGAGGATGACAACAACTCTGGATTGAACACCATCTCTGGTAAGCTTAAGACTATCTGTGCAACTCTTTTCTCCTCATTATCAGCTCTAGAAATAGAACTTATAGACAACTCACCTCTACACATCTTGGGATCAACCTCTACCCTTCCTAGAGCTAAACACACTCGTTATCAGCCTTTCCCACCCAACTCCCACCGAGACTCTTTCACATCCTCAACACACACCCTTTCCGATGTTCATCCCACTCCCCCTACCCCAAACACCATTGGTGAGAACATGACTTGTGTATAGCCCAACCTTCAGAAACCTCCCCTCACTACTATGCAAACACCTCTTTCGACTTCCCACTCACCTCTTCCTCCAATCAGCTGCCCCTTGGAGTCACGATCCTATACACCTGTATCCATTCTGAACTCTATCCACTCTTCCCATTTTCGGGACTTTCCACCACCCGTTGTGCAGACCACACTCCCAACTACACCTTCCATAACCTCTCCTCCTAGCCGTACTCGGGAGGTTCGAGACTACAAGCAATCCGAGTTTTCTGGAGAACAAGAGATCGATTTATTTGGGGTACAGGACTCTACTCAACAGGAGTTCCCCTACTTTCCAGGTCAAAGTGAGTCAGAGCCTAGTGATAGAGATCTTGGCAATGTTTTGGCTGCACTTATTCCATCTTTCATAGAAGTTCTTGAGCCCATGCCCTTGCCTACCTACCTGGGTACTACTTTACACAATAGGCCAGATGTTGACCACTTTCTGAGAACAAATGAGACTCCTTCCTCTTCCAGGAGCTTAGACTACACCTGGTCTAGAGGACATGGCTTCGAACATTCTCCAATTAAAAACCGCAGTTCTCATCGTAAAGAGGGTGCTTCATCTTCTCTTCCTGAGGACACTCCACACATTTCCACTGAAAATGGGGTGCTTAGAGGCATGAAAGCCCTAGCAAGAGCTAATACATGATCTTACTCTTCCTTGACATCAGAGGGGTGGGGGGCCACCTAAAAGCTGTCTCGTTCAGAAGACTTCTCAAACACATCTCTCCGGACATCGTCTTCCTTCAGGAAACTTTGGTAGACAGTAAAAAGGCCAACGAATTTCTTAACCATTTCCTTCCTAACTGGCATATTTGCTCAGTTAACTCACTTGGCACCTCTAGGGGCCTGGCAGTGGCTTGGGATCCTAAATCTTATGATCTCGTTCCATTTTTTGTTGTGGAGGAATTTTATTATCTGGTACTAGTTGACTTTCAAACAAATGGTACAATCTTCTCAATCTTTATGGCCCTTGTTCTAATATATAGTTTTTTGGGGAGAAATTGGAAGCCAAGGGATTACTAGACCTCGAGAGCTTGATTATAACAGGTGAATTCAATCTCACAACCTCTATTGGAGAATCCTGGGGGGCACAACTACTCAAGATACACTTGTAGATTACTTCTCCACTCTATTCACTGCACATCACTTGGTGGACCTTACACCAGATCATCTAACACCTACGTGGAAAAATGGGCGTGTGGGTGAAGATTACATCTCAAAGCGTCTGAACCACTTTCTATTATCTGAACAAATCTTATCCTCGGAGGAAAGATTCTGCTCCTGGGTAAGATTACCATTTTTATCCGATCATGCACCAATTATACTTCATTTGGATGCTACTCCACAGAAGATTGCCTACCCTTTTAAATTTAAATCAAACGGGCTTATGGAAGCGGAATACAATGCACTAGTTGTTTCACTCTGGTCGGACCCACTTTACTTGACTAAGCCTTGTATTCAACACAAATTAGTTTGGAAACTTAGGAATCTAAAAGCAAGCACAAAAACATGGGCTGCCACTTATCAAAAGCAAAGTGCACAACGACTTCTAGAACTTGAATCAGATATTCGAACTCTCATTCTATCATATGCCATTACAAGGAACACCGGTGTCGACTGTCTTTCTTTAAAGGACCTTGAATTGGAGTGGAATCAACTCTTGTTAAAAGATGAGTCCACTTGGAGACAAAGATGTAGAACCAACAGGATTAAGAGTGTGGACCTTAACACCAAATTCTTTCATAAATTCGCCAGTGCAAGCAGAAATAAAAAACATATTTGGGGAATCATAGGGGAGGATGGAATCCTTCTTAAAGGACAACATGCTCTAAAATATGTAGCTATTAACTACTTCAAGCCCTTCTTTGAACAAAACCCTTCTGCCAACCTGCAGAGCTCAACTCTAGTAGCTAGCCTCTACACACATACAAATTTGGAAGAATATGCACTTTTACTAGACAGTCTGTGCACTCTACAGGAGATTTCAGTTGCTCTCAAATCATTCTCCAAGGACAAAAGTCCAAGCCCAGACGGCTGGACTGTAGAATTCTACTTACACTTTTTTTACCTGGTTGGCCCGGATCTTCTAGAGCTTGTGGAGGACAACAAACTTCGTGGAAAGGTGATTGGAGCAATCAATTCAAATTTTCTCACTCTTATTCCCAAAGCAGACAATCCCACATATTTTGGAGACTTTCGGCCTATTTCCCTCTGCAATCTTTGTTATAAACTTATTTATAAAATTATTGCCACTAGGATCAAGCCTTTTCTCTCTTGTATCCTTTCGATTGAACAATTGGGTTTCTTAAAAGGTCGTCAGATTCTAGATGCCATCGGCACTGCCCAGGAGTGCTTACACAACATTAAAATCAAGAAATCCAAGGTAGTGATTCTCAAATTGGATCTTAAAAAGGCCTTTGACTATGTTGATTGGAATTTTCTTCGATTGGTCCTCGTCCAAACAAGCTTCAACCACCATTTGATAAAGTGGATTATGAGTTGTGTAAACAACGCCAACCTTGGCATTTTAGTCAATGGAGAATCCTCCTCTTTCTTTCATATGGGTAGAGGTCTGAGACAGGGTTGTCCCCTCTCACCCCTACTCTTAATTTTGGCTATGGAAGCCTTAAGCCTGCTCCTCAAATCTGCACAGGCAGAATAAAAAATTTCTGGTACAAAGGTGTTCAGAACCCTCAGGATACTACACCTTCTCTTTGCAGACGACGTTCTCATCATGACCAAGGGTACTTCTCAGGAATGGATTGAAATAAGAGAGATTCTACACAATTTCTAAAGTGCCACTGGATTGGCGATCAATTGGGAAAATCCACCTTCCACTTTGCCAATCTTCATCCTACTTCTCTAGATCAGATCAAAGGTATCTTCCTCCATACCTTCTCTCCACTCTCCTCTGGTCACTATTACCTAGGATATCATCTAAGATTAGACTCATACAAGCCATCAAACTGGAACTGGCTACTTGCCAAAGTAGAAAAAATAATAGGACACTAGTGCACAAGGTGGCTCTCTCTTGGTGGCAGGTTCACTCTAATCAAAGCAGTCCTCGAAGGACAAGCTGTATATTGGATGGACCTAGCAGCTATCCCAGCTTTGGTCCTCACAAAACTCCGAAAGTTGATCTTTAACTTCCTCTGGTCTGGCTGCTCCGAACACTCCCGAAAATGCCTTTGCAATTGGCTCACCCTGGCTAAGCCAAAATACAAGGGAGGGTGGGGGATCAGAAACCCTCTACATTTCAGCCAAGCTCTTGTGACTGCGTCTCTTTGGCAAGTGCTGACCTATCCGGGCATCTGGCACTCTATTATCATTGACAAATACCTCTCTCATCATATAGTAAAAGGCTGGATTCTAGCATCGACGATCACTCCCAGATCGACTTCTTTTTTCTAGAGGAACATCACAAAAACTAAGAGTTTGATCACTTGCTCGATTTGTTGGCTACCTAGATTAGGCTCCAATATTAAGCTTGGTCACAATTGCATTTTTGGGATGGATTCATCTTCTCCCCTTTCTCCCCAACTTATTTCACATCTGAATTCACACAACATTTGGTACCTATACCAAATAAAGGATTCGTCTAGATCCGAGCACCAACTCGACTGTTGGATGTCCAGTGCATCTCTTGGGCTCAATCCAGTTTTAGCAAGCAAATGGAACAATTTTTGGCTAGCACTCACGCATCTGGGTATCCGTCTCACAGGAACAGAGGATCAACTTCATTGGTCGGGGGCGACCACTCAAGTAAACTAACTGCACAAAATGTTTATAATTCTATTTACAATACACTTTGGCATATTAATATCACAAGATGGAAAAAATGATTATGGACCTGACGCATCCCGCTCAAGGTTAAATTGTTCACATGGTTGTTGACCGAATACAAGTTAAACACCTGGGACACTCTGCAAAAAAAGGCCGATCTGGTCCAAGCTTCTGCCACCTCTGCCGTATAAATTTGGAAAAAGTAGACCACCTCTTTATAGATTGCTCTTTCACAAGATGGGTTTGGAAAAAAACTACATTGATGCTAAATCTCTCATCTTATTGGGATGGAAATTCACTTTCAGACTGCTTTAAAACCTGGGCGCAAAAAGAGCACAGACATATGCATCTTTCTTCTATTATTTTCTGGACGATATGGCTTGAAAGGAACAATACCATATTTGATAATGGGATACCGTCTACAACACCAACAACCTATAAAGCACTTGGAAACTACAATGCCTGGATTGATTCACTTGCTACAAAGAATAGATTTCAATGCTTATTAATGGCACCTAATCTTGATGACATCCCAACAACTTGGTTTGATGGAGTTTCACTTGCCAATGGATCTCTGAGTGGAGTTGGAGGGTTAATAAAAATCACACATAACACCTAGTACAAATGGAATTTCAAATATGGCCTAGGCACCAACATCAGGGAAGAATTTTTAGGTGCATGGGCCACACTTTACTTAGCTTCTAGACTCTGCATAGAAAACCTTCAGGTTCTTGGAGACTCCAACATTGTCATCGAGTGGTTATGCAGCAGGGGAAAACTCCAAGCAATCTCTCTCTTGGTTTGGAAGGACATAATTACGCTTCTACAACCATACTTCAAAAAAACCATCTACAACCACATATTTCGAGAACACAACAAATCTGTTGATCATCACTAAATAGATGGCCATGAGGGCCCACCTCTATTTCTTTTCCCACGCTAAGATCAACTATTTTATATTCCTATTTTTCCCAACGGACTTTCTAGTTATGAAAGCAAGATTCCACTCTGATCATAGATCTCATCATCTATCTAATTATTTCACTTGGCAACTCACACTGTTTCTACTTTAGTCTTTTACCTTGAATGAAAAACACTTATCTGATTCATGTGTTTATAACTTTCTCACTTTGATTGGTTGATTTCCACAAAAGGGGAAAGTTATTACCTACTTATTTGTAGATGCGACTGTAACTTCATGTTTAGAACACAATTATATATAATATATAATGAGAAATTTTCCAGTTGGAAAAAAGTTGTTTAACGATATTATTGTGAATTGAGTTATTTAACCTTTCATGTCCTAAGTTGTTCAATCTATTTATTTCTTGCGTATTTTTTTTCATTGAGTTATTTAAATGTTAATGAATTGAGTTGTTTAAGATTTATTTATTTTAATTTCTGAAGTATGTTTTTTATTTTTTTTAATATTTTTTTAAAGGTATTTGGTTTTAGTGAGATTATTTATATTTTATTAGTTTTAATCAATTAATGATTTACAAAGAGTGAATATAAAATGGATTTAAATTCGGGTGGGGAAGATAATAATTTCCTCTCAACCATTCAAGTTAGACTCAATTGACACACACACACACATATTTGGATGTAGTTGGGGAGGTTGAAAGGAGGATTGTTATCCTCTCAACCCAAGTCTAAATCCTACTCGTGACATGTTCACTCTTCATTAGTTGATTGTTGATGGGGTTGGCAAGGTACTGACAATCTCATTCTTGCTTACGAGCTAAAAGGTGGGACGATTTTTATTCCGAGTATAATACCTCCTATGAGCATGTGGCCATATTGTGTAAGTATATGACACATGGGTAAGTAAAGTACCCTTTGGTTATTATTAAAATTGAAGTTTAATATAATAAACTATTAAAGGTGCACTTGGAGTAATGTCTCCCTAAGAGCACCATGGGGTCATTGAACCAACGAGGGGAAAAATAGGGGCGAGTCTAATAAATATTATTTTATTAAAGACACCAAGTGTGTAGCTCCAAAGCTTCCCTATTATTCTTGTCTTATGTGCCATATGTTATTTTCCCAAGCTTATTGGATGGAATTGTGTTTACCATGCAAGCTTAGTATCCATTCAATCCTTGGGAGGGGTATTCTCTCAATCTTGGGGAAAACCACTTATTCATTCTACCATTCACATATGTTTGGGGGGGGGGGGGAAGAGAGGACATGTTGCTACCATTTTTTTTGATCCCATGAAGTATGTGGAAGCCATGACTAAGTTTAAGCATAATGACTAAGTTTCAATTGAGTTTCCGTGGTTTCCAACATTAGCAATTTCATGGCCATCTTATATGGGAGCACCGAAGGGAAGTGGGATAGCCTAATGGATTTCTTAGCAGTGAATGGGATCCCATTCCGTGTGCTAAGCAGGGTTGGTGAGGAAAGAGAGGTTGGTGAGTGAGATGGATGTTGTAAATGAAATGGGTTGAAATGTTATTTCCCTAGTTAAGATGTTTAGATATGGGGTCAAGTGAGGAAATTGAATCCATAGCCAGTGAATTCACCCTTATTGTTTCATTTCTTGGCATGAGGGTGGCACCTACTCGAGCTAGTGCCTATGGCTAGGAGGAAAAATGCTCCCATGGAACTATTTCCTCAAGTTCAACTCATAACAAACAAGTATTTGGTCATTAATTATATTCTAATGGCTAATGATTGTGGTTGCTACAGTAAATTGATAATATGTGCTTATATGGTGAAGATACAAGGTTAGAAATTAGTATTGGCTTAGGAATGCAATTATGGGTTGTGTGACAATTATTTATATGTTGATTGTAAAGGCTATTACAACCATATTTGTAATGTAGAGAAAATAATTATACCTATGTTTTGTAAATTAATCTCCATCTATGTACAATGGATATAATGGGATTTGTGGGTATCTCAAAAGAGGTTATAATCATGAAGGAAATGTAATTGTTTATATGGGAAATGATTGTATATGCAAGCTATTGTATTTTTCTTTGAATTATATTGTCATTTCCCATGTATCAACTTTAATAATTCAAGTATAATTGGAATTTATGTTTGAAGAGTTGAAATGCCTAAATGCATTCATGGGTAATTGATGAATTTGTCATGGTCGATGTTAATTTCGCTGCTATATTTCAAATTGCCTACGACTTATGTGTAATAATGTCGATTACAACTTAATTAGGTGATTGGATGCGTTACACTAAGGATATATATGGGAGATGAGATTTGGTTTTTGGAGATGTGATTTACAAAAAAAATGGATTAGAGAATATTTCTTCCTCCCTTTCACTCCCACTTCTCCTTCTTGTTCTTCTCTTCCTCCCCATCTTCTACTCCCTTTTCGTCTCTTCCTCCCTTCCTCTCCTTCTCCCCCCCTTCTCCTTCCTCGTCATCTCTTTCCCACCTCTTCCTCTCTCTTTCCCTCTTCCTCTACTTCCAATCCCTCTCTTGCTTCTTATTCCCCTCTTCCTCTTCTCCACTTTTCTCCTCCCTTCCTCTCCCTCTTTCTTTTTTTCTTCCATTGTCATCTTCTTCTCCCTCTCCCTCATCCCACTCTTCATTCTTCTCTTTCTCTTATCCCTCATCCCTCTCCTTTTATTTTTCTTCATCCTCTTCCTCCTCCCCCTCTTCCTTTTCTCTTCCTCCCCTACTCGCGCTTTTAAAATTTTGTACAAGTAGTAGTGTTGTATATAGTAAATTAAAGTTTCATTTTATAAGTACTGGATTTCCCTAAGTCCACTTTGTAGACATTTATTTTGTTTTCGTTACATCTCCATAACCCAACGGACAAGGAATTGGTTTGAGATTTAATTCCAATGGTAAAGTGAATAAAAGAGTAAGGCTAAAGAATAATAAATACTTATAGACCATCACATGAGGGATTTAACATGATTAATGAAGTTTTCCATAATGGATTTGGGACCATATTAGTCTTAAATGGTACCTTGCACATGGATCATTGACCTCCAATTCAGTCAGTTCTATTGGTGGTGGTTGGTATTATGACTCCATCTTAGAAATTCCCCATGCCAAATACCAATATAACTACACATCAGCCAAGGTGTCTAATGGAAAAACAATAACATATATGCCCCTCACTCACTTCATCATTTATTGTCATTATCATTCATGCAATGTAAATTGTCATGAACTACGACATATTTTGGGCATCATGAAGATAAATGAATCCTATACTATTACACTACATTTATGAATGGATTTTGGGTTATACTTGCATATTTATGGTGGATTTTTTTTTATCATAATAAAGTATCCATCCATATTTTGGTATAGATAGCATTTATTGTGCACTTATAAGCATTAAGGAGTAGTTCTTTGCAAGGATGGAGACCTAAATTTGTTTCTTCACCAAAGAATCAGTCACTTGGATTTATTGCACACCACTTCCATAAAATCCTATTATAATTAGGGAAGACTTTGAGAAACAAGGGGACAAAAATATCATGCAATATTAATGTTTCTACCAACTAATATGCATAAAATCTCAATAATAGATAGTTTAATAATCACTATTGTTAATCCAATAATAGTTAGCTTGGTTATCTCTACCACTCTCTTATCTATGTTATCTACCATTGAAATTATTACACTCCCATCTATATTTTAAACAAATTATCTATGCTAGTTATCAATGTGACTCTTATGCCTACTAACTAATAGGCACAATGATCGCTCTTTTCAGACTTTATAGTATCCATTCTAAAGTATGAAGTTGAATACATGGCCAAAACCTCAACTAACACTAAGTATTTAATAATAAATCATTTATCATAGCCTTGCATTATATGATAAAATACCACCATGGAGCTATGGGCTAGAGACCTTGAAAAAGAGAGATTTTAGTGATGCAAATTCAGTTTCCACCTTTCAAATAATGAATGTAACGAGATTTCCAATCATGCAACATGAAATATTTATGAGGAGACTCAATGCAACTTGTCCTCCCAACCCCACTAACATCTCTCCCAATGCATTTTGAGGTGGCTCTATATTATTCTTCATTAATAATTCAACTAGAAGATGTATAACCATGGAATATTATAATATTATATGTATGCCTTTTAAGTGTTATACTTTTTCTTTTTCCTTGTACATTATTTTCCATCATTGGTGGCATAAGAACCTCTAAATAGATAAAAAAATATCTCATAGATTAGTGGGAAAATTTGAATCTATTATATGTGTCTGAATAAATTCCATCATAGGCACAACAATCTAATGGTAGTTAACTTGAATAATCACAACCATTGATCCAATAGTAGTTACCTTTCCTTTTTATTTTCCATGCAATATTTGTTGGTGTTGAATGAATTCACACATTAGAACATGTTGCTATAAAAATAGTGTTTAATAACTCACATGGGTAAAAACATAGGTAGGGGTGGGTAGACAAGACATGATACATAAACCATAAACAATTTTACTATAAGATCGAAGGAGGATGTGATCACATCAACTCAAATCTTTACACCAAAGTCTAATTCACTATGGTTGATTTTGGTTGAAATTGTGACTCTCATTACCTTTTGTTGAATGAAGTGTCTCTATGTATGTTGAAATTAAGCTTGTGTATTTTCAATATTCATGTCAAATTATGCATATATGTTATTCCATTGATTTTATGTACTTGCCTTAGTACTGTATTGTTGTAATATATCTATATACTGTATGGCTTCCAATGAAGAGTGAATATCAAATGATGACATTAGACACATAGAAAGAGATGGGGAAGTTCATAGAAGAAAAGGTAAAGAAACAATAATGTATGATGGAAAAAGAAAAAAGTCACGAGTTATAATTATGTACTTCATGATTATTATAAAATACTAAAATATATTTATTTATTTTATGAAGAATTTCATTTCTAATTCTAATTTTTATTTACTATCTTCAGTTTTATGTTGCAAAAATATTGATAAGAAAGATTTGGAACATTGCTAAAGAGTATATAAAAAAAATATCATGGATTGAGTTTGAGATGTAGTTCCTAAGCATGTTATCCATGGTAAAATTTCTCCTACATTTTTCAATGAAATTTAGAATGTAATTGACTCTAATATACTACAATTTTCATGGTACTTCTTGATCCAGGTGGATCTCGCTGGCCACCCACCTCTTCCACTTACTCAACGGTTCTCTATCTTCTTGATAATTTTTCTATGTTTTTTTTGGGTCCTGAACTTTCGGGGCCGTTTTGAGGCCCTAAACAACATTTGTTTTTCCTGGATGCATGTAGTCAGTAACCGAAGGCTCTGGACCGGGCCATTCAGAATGTGTACTTCTTGGCTATACCTTTCCAACGAGCTACCAAACACCCCAAACAAAGATCATATGCAAAGGTAACGTCCTTGGGAAGTTGGTGTATCAACTAACCACATCGGGGACCACAAACCTTTTGGAGTTTCATCTTCCAAGGTTAAGTTTTTGGATGTTTAAGGTTTTCTCATTGATTCTTTATGTTAAAAAGGCGTTTGGAGCCTCATTGTAATCATTTCTTGCAAATGTGTGTAGTTGTCACATCTCTTCTCAAAGATAAGCTTCCACCATTCTTCTGAGTTCATTTCACTCTACATTTTTACAATTCCTATAGATTTCATTCATTAATAGAAATTGAGTATTATTGTATATTTGTGTTTTTGTCATATTTTTTTGTCTCATTTTGTTCCCTCATAAATCCGGATCACTTCTTCATTCTATACCATGCATATTAATATTTGAGCATAAAGTCCAAAGATGACGCTAAACATAGATAAAGATCTATCTTGAGAGAAGAAAAAGAAGAGGTTTTTGAGAATGCCAATGTACAAGTTTATGGAAAATGATAGGTTTCAAAATTTATAAGTGGGAAATTTTCCATATTCAAGAAATATTTAACACTGTGATGAGGGAATGGTGAAAACAATAAGTAATACAAATACCATATCTGTTGATTAAGGTTGGTTGTCATTGATGTCAACCCTTGAAGAAAGACTCATAGCACAAAGTTTTGGGTAATGGACCCAATAGTGTTTGATGCAAATATGACTCATTATTTTTTTTTCATGGTTGATAAGAAGTAAATATGGATGAACTCCAAAGTGGTCCCCTTATGGTGAAAGCCTTCACGAGAAGACGCTTTGTGGAGTAAGAGAACCCATGCTTAATTGTCGAATAATGAGATGAAGGAAAATGAATTTGTAGGGAAAATATCCTATATGGATAGTTCTTGTCATGTCATTTCCGGTGGTATGTGGAATGTCACATAATTCCTCACGGTTAGAGAGTTATGGCCATGAGAAGTTGGAGACCCCAGGTTTGGGTAATGGACCCAAGTTTGTTTG
>ML809142.1:255600-272598 GCA_009831015.1 Picea engelmannii | reverse complement strand
TGCGGAAGACCAACCATGTAAAAGAGTATGGGGGACTAAACTCCACTAGATAGGGAAAGGGGGCTAAAAATTAAGGATAAGGAACTGATATAGGGAGCTTAAGCCCAAATGAATATTATATTAATATTCCTTAAAGTATAAAGTATGGATAATTATTTTATCCTAAGTTCTAAGGATGGGGACAAGTGGGCCCAAGGTAGTTCTCAACAAGACAAGTGTCAAGTTGGGAACATGCATACATATAGTTTGGACTTAGTTCATTTTCCCATCATTCCATCATCATTAACTCACTCATTCAGTTGTCCTATGTACCTTCTTGTTATTGTCATCGTATCTGTACCTTAGTTAGCTGGGAGATAGACTGAAGAAGTGGGTTTTCAGGCCCGTGAGCATTCTCTCCATGTGAGAGAATTGTTGGGAATTGATTCCCAAAGGTGCCAAACTAAAACTACAGGGCTCTGAGACTTCCTATCTGGCATGTTGTTGAATCCTTGAAAGGGAAGTGGGCCAGCCGAGGGACTGTTAAGCAGAGAAGGGGCACACTTCCTGGGGTGCGACAGACATGTGGGGAATGAGGGATTGTAGGTTGTTAGTTTGAGTTGGAACTTGTGACTGAGTTTTCTTGTTGTCTGAGATACCTTAGCCGGGTTAGGAATCCTTTACCCAGGTGGAGTTTAGTCCCAGCTTGGGGGTGACCCACTGCTGAGAGTTATGAGTAGTGTGGTCTAAGGCTCGGAGGAGCGTGGAAGGTCTGCACGCAGTTGATGTTATTTTAATCAAATATAAGTGTCAATTTGTGTTAATTCATGTGTTGCGTTAATATTTATGCATTTGTTTTTCATGGATTTTTCCTGTGTACATTGCATCTGTGTTTCTATTATTATTTTGTATGAATCTGTGCATTTGTAAAGTTTTTTTATAATTTAAAGTCGTATCAGAGTTTGAAATTTAAGTGGCATAGTCCAATAGGTGGTTGGGGATGCTACAAACACAATCTTCACTTACATTACAAAAATCAAAGCAATGAATCAAAGAACATGATTATTGTATGTCTACAACAAATATATAATGAGAAATGGTCCATGAAATCTGTAAGATTTGCAATAGTAAAAAACATACAACATAAAAGAAAATTTGAGAAAGTATTTTCACTAAACATGTTTTATATTGAATATGCATATACTAGTCAAAACATTATCAAATTTGTTAATTTGAGTCAAACACCTTAATTTGTTGTTGTTGAGAGATATCTTAATTTACATTTGTAGTTTTTGAATTTCCCTATTATATTTACCGTGTAGTAATATTAATTCATTTACAAAATATGAAATGATTGATTTATTGGGTGTATGTGATCGTTGATTTTTTTCATAAAATACTAGTTTTCAATTGTTTTGATGTTGTGGGAAAAATGATGAAAATGAACTCATTCCAAAGATCAAGCAAAACACACAAAGAAGAAATGTGTTGTAGTCAAAATTTGTGGAAATACATTCGTTTTTCTTAATAGTTTCTATTTAATATTTGTTCTAATTTTTATTTTGTAAGTAACATACAACTGACCATGAATGTTTTCTATAAAATGGCCACTTACAAAGAAGAGCTATCAAAATATTTGATTGGCATTATAGTGGATATGGGTTGTGAGTATATGTTGGAGTACCAAATCTACTTGTCAAGTTTGTCTATGTTATTTTCCATCCATTATTTGATAATTAGTACAAATAACTTTTAATTGCAACTAAACTTTGTTGTGACATATAAAATTCTCAATAAATAAAGTATGGAGTGGAGTTTCCTAAAAAAAATTGATGGGAAACAACATGAAGCATGGATTCAAAACAAGATGTGTTGTTTGTGAAGCAATCAATGCTAAAGTATGTACAAGTGTATTACTAAAAATATAGATATTTCCACAAATTTATTGTACTTTATTATAAATGATATATTCATAGTTAATTTTGATTTCTATGTTTACCAATTGAAGTAAAAAGTTGAAAAAATATAATCAATATAATAACACAACTAATAAAAAATGACATGTCCAAAGGATGTGAAAAAATATAATCAATATAATAACACAACTAATAAAGAATGACATCTCCAAAGGACAAAGAAATCAAGATTACAAGCAACTCAAGCAATGAATGAGACAATTTCTTCGAAGAATATGGATGAATTTAATTAAATGTAACAATTTGTGTATTTAATTTCTTAGAAGAATATAGATGAATTTAATTAAATGTAACAATTTGTGTATTTTAAAATGTAACAATTTGTATATTTTCAAAACAATATGTGTTGTTCGTGAAGCAATCAATGCTAATGTATGTACAAGTATATTACTAAAAATATAGATATTTCCACAAATTTATTGTATTTTATTATAAATGATATATTTATAGTTAATTTTGATTTCTATGTTTACCAATTGAAGTAAAAAGTTGAAAAAATATAATCAATATAATAACACAACTAATAAAAAATGACATCTCCAAAGGATGTGAAAAAATATAATCAATATAATAACACAACTAATAAAGAATGACATCTCCAAAGGACGAAAAAATCAAGATTACAAGCAACTCAAGCAATGAATGAGACAAATTCTTCGAAGAATATGGATGAATTTAATTAAGTGTAACAATTTGTGTATTTAATTTCTTCTAAGAATATGTATGAATTTAATTAAATGTAACAATTTGTGTATTTTAAAATGTAACAATTTGTGTATTTTCAAAACAAGATTACAAGCAACTCAAGCAATGAATGTGACAATTTCTTCGAAAAATATGGATGAATTTAATTAAATGTAACAATTTGTGTATTTAATTTCTTCTAAGAATATGGATGAATTTAATTAAATGTAATAATTTATGTATTTTAAAATGTAACAAATTGTGTATTTTCAAAACAATATGTGTTGTTGGTGAAGCAATCAATGCTAATGTATATACAAGTATAATACTAAAAATATAGATATTTCCACAAATTTATTGTATTTTATTATAAATGATATATTCATAGTTAATTTTGATTTTTATGTTTACTAATTGAAGTAAACATAAACTAATAATCAATATAATAACACAACTAATAAAAAAATGACATCTCCAAAGGATGTGAAAAAATATAATCAATATAATAATACAACTAATAAAGAATTACATATCCAAAGGATGAAGAAATCGAGATTACAAGCAACTCAAGCAATGAATGAAACAATTTCTTCGAAGAATATGGATGAATTTAATTAAATGTAACAATTTGTGTATTTAATTTCTTGAATTTAATTAAATGTAACAATTTGTGTATTTCAAAATGTTTGTGAGAGCATAATTCTCTCTGTCTCTAAAATTTTGATATTTCGTTTATCATGGATATTTTCCATGGTGGGGTTAACATAACATTATAAAAATAAAATATTTTAATTAATATGATGAGTTTTCTTATTTTGTTTTATAACAAATTTTGTTACTAGTTAAATACATGTTTGAAATAAAATATTTTAATTAATATGATGAGTTTTCTTATTTTGTTTTATAACAAATTTTGTTAAATACATGTTGAATACAATATTTTTATTTTTGTTAAATATATATTAAATACAATATTTTTATTTTAATGAAAAAATATTCAATGTTATGTGACATCATTTATTATGTTCATTTAAATACAAAATACATGTGTTTGGAATAAAATGTTTTAATTAATATGATGAGTTTCCTTATTTTGTTTTATAACAAATTTTGTTGTCTGTTAAATACAAGTTAAATACATGTTGAATGCAATATTTTTATTTTAATGAAAAAATATTAAATGTCATGTGACATCATTTATTGTATTCATTTAAATACATAATACATATGTGATATGATTAAATCAAAATGCAGTAACTAAACTTTCATTTTTAATACTGTTATAATAATGATTTAACTTTTAGATCATTATTTGCTATTTTAGAAAATAATGATTTAACTTTTAGATCATTATTTGTCAATTTAGAAAAATATTTACATACAAACGTAAGTACATTAAAACAATATAAAATCAACAAAATACACAAGTTGCATTTTCCAAGAATTTTTTTTATATAGTGCATCGAGGTTTGGTAAAATTATTGATGTTTGTATTCCAATGACGCTTCATGCTTATGTATATTGCTTATGTATACAACATACACTAGTGCTTGTGTATTCATAATGCACTGGTGCTTGTGTTTCCATAACACACTTGTGTTTGTGTATCTATAATGCACAATTGCACCTAAAAGGAATACAATCATTGTTACAATCTTGTGTCTTGTTCCATTTGGGGATCTTTCATGTTGTGGTGGTGTGTCATTAAGATTCAAATGCATGAATGCACACTTTTACATAATGCATTATTTTGCAAGTCTACATAATGTATTGGTGTGTTAAGAAATATGGAAAATTTTAGGGGTTATATATTGTCTTGCGTTAATTTTTCATGTTTTTTCTAAAAACAATATTCATTAATTTCCATTTTTTTCTAAAAGTGATTTGCCCAAATCCTATAAATAAATTATTTCACCTTCAAAATAGCCCAAATTTTATAGAAAATATATAAAATCTGATAGACTCCCAAAATGATACCTTTTTGTCTTTATTTTGATAATGTTTAAGTCTATCTAAACCACATCTAACCCTCATATAAGCCATTCTTCACCCATCATAGCCATCTATTATACAAAGATAAAATATGGATTGTGTTCATTATATTTTCATGCTTATATGATAAAATTTAGATAGAAAAGTAAAATATGGATTATGTTCATTATATTTTCATGCTTATATGATAAAATTTAGATAGAAATTTGAAGTTTTATTTCTAAATGCAAATAAAGATGCTAACTATGAACATTGAGAATGACCAAAGCAGATCACAAGTCAGATATAATCCAAGGCCGAACTAGAACAATAGTGATTTCCAAAGGGTTGAAGAATGGCCAGATTCAAAAGGTAATGAGGCAAATGCATTCAATGAACAAGTGGGCAGCGAAGGAGCAATTCCAGGAGCATATTTTAGTTCATTTAAACTCAACCACGAATCTTTGTCATAGAATGCATGAGTTGTTGGTATTTTGATGCCCTTGAGCTGCTTGGTTCATCAGATGTTTAATTGAAAGATGGAAATGGGAAAAGAGAGAATCTAGAAAGCATTTCGAGCTCACTTATTGATGCCCGTGAATTTTTCTCTTGGAATTCGTGGGCTGTTGGCATCTTCATACTTTCAGACTGTACATACATCTTGAAAACGCATTGGAAAACAATTATGCATCCTTAGTTTAGGTATTAATGTAAATGCAAATAGTTAGAGTTAGATTTTTTTGCTATATAAACCAGTTCCATTCTCATGTGAGGAGACGAATTGGAAAACTCTTAAACAATTTGTGAATACAATTTGCAGTTTGTTGTCATATATATAAATTCAGAGTTTCATTTCATGTTATGAGTGAATTGTAAGTATTGTAGCCACGTTTTCCTTTTAGCTGAACCTATTTGGAGTTGGGTCCATTTCAAAGAGGTACCCAAATATTGATTTTTGTATATATTTATTGTTTCTATTTTATTTACTATATAGAACTCTGTTTTTTATTAGTATGTATGTTGTAGATTTATAAACTTTATTTTATATTTTATTTTCTATACTTTGTTTTCAAGCATTGAGTTTTATAGGCTTGTTGTCACTATTTTATTTCTAGTTAACAAATTTATTTATTTAACTGGTCAAAGTGTGCATTTGAATTTAAATTAGAATGAAATGGTTGTCTATCTTATGTTTGTTGAAGTTTGAGTAGCTTCGTGGCTCAACTTGTATTTATAAGAGTCTAGGTGTCTCATTTGGAGAACACACTCAACACGAGTTCTCTCTCTCAAGGAAAAGTGCACAAGTCGAAGGAGGAGACACAGCTATAGAGTAAGGGTGTTTTGCTGAAGGGTTTTGATTATTTGTTGGAGGCTTATATTGGTCTAGTGGTGTGCTACCCTATTTTGGTTAAGGTTTTTGGTCTATCTTTTGGTTATCTTTTTTTTGTGATATCTCTCTTGGAGAGAGACGTTGTACTTGTTGATGAATCTATATTGAAGAAACTTTTTTGGGTTTTCTTCCCCAAGAGGGTTTCCCAAAATAAATATTGTGTATACTGTAGATGTCTTTCTTTCAGTGATCTTGATGCATGTAGTTATTGTTCTAATTGTTAAAATTTAAAGAATATTGAATACACTTAATTGCTTAAGCAAAATTTTAGCATGGTTTCAGAGCGGGCTTGGAAAAATACATTTTCACAGTCTAGAGGAACTCGTTAGGGAAAACAAGATCATAGGAAGACTCTCCTAACCCTAGCGCATATTTTCCCTAGACCAATCTTGCAATTTTCGTAGTTTCTAAAAATTAGGGTTTATGTATAAACCCTAGGTGATGGCATCACCCTCTTTTTGAAGGATGTTGGTCAAGAAAAAATCCATCAAGGAGTTTGCCTAAGGAGGGTGTGTCTATTCCCTGGATCAGATCTCAAAAATTCTCAAGTTGAAAAATTAGGGTTTCCTCATAAACCCTAGATCAAGACGTCTAGGAAACTGCATATTGAAGTTGGAGCAGTTCACTTTGGCATAGCACACTCTCTGGTAAGTTCAAAATATTTCTTTGAAAAGTTTCTATTTTCCTATTATATTTTCATCCCAGGGAAAGATGACTCCCAACACTAATCTTGATGAGAAGCTTGAGGGTGTTGATAACTTATGAGCATGGACGTATAGAGTGACACTCATTCTAGAAGAGAATGATCTAGAAGATTTCGTCAAAGTAGAAGTTCTAGAACCAGAGGAATATGTGGCCAAGGAAAAGTACAAGAAGAGACTGGTCAAGGCAAAGAGAATCATTGTTGATTCTATCAAGGATCATTAGATCCCTCGTGTTTCATAATTGACAAATCCCAAGAAAATGTTTGATGCCCTATCCCGATTATCTAAAGGCAAGAATATAAACCGGAAGATGACGTTGAGGACACAACTCAAGAGTTTGAAGATGCAGAGTTCAGAAACCATTCAATCCTACTTCACAAGGGTGTCTCAAATCATAGAACAAATTGAAGCCATTGGAGACACAGTTGAAGAAGTTGAATTGGTGATAACTACATCGAATAGTCTCCCAATATATTGGGAATCATACATTCAGAGAATCTTTCAAGAAGAAATATAACAAAGTTTAGAAAACTATGGGAGGATTGCACTTAGGAAGAAGCTAGATTGGCAGCAAGAGAAGAGAAACTAGGCGATGAGGAAAATCAAGTTGTAGGGGCACATGCAAGAAAAGGAAAGAGCAAGAAAGAGGTTCACTCACAAAAGAAGTCTCAAGGGTCACATAATACACATAAGTTTCAAAAGGATTACGCAAATTACATATGCTACATTTTCCAAAAGATGGGACACATTGCAATAAATTGTCCCCAATCAAAAGATCAAGTCGGAAAAGGAAAGTATAAAAGACATCATGTTCATGCCACAGAAGACAATGAACCTGATCAGAAGAGAGCCAAAGAAGATGATTCAAGCGAAGAATATATTTTAATATCAGCTATTACATGAACAATTTCTCATGGAAGGGACACATGGCTTATTGATAGTGGTGCTTCTAAGCACATGATAGGTTACAAGGATTCTTTCTCAGAATTAGTTTAGAAAGATTCACCTCACAAGGTGAAGCTCGGTGATGACTATCAGTATCCCATTAAAGGAGTAGGAGAATCATCTTACAGATTAGATTCCGGAAAACCTATGAAGATGAAGGATGTTTTGTATGTACTTGGTTTGAAGAAGAATCTCCTTTCTATCTCAGCTTTGGATGAGAAAGGATTTAGAGTTGCTTTCATTGATGGTGAAGTTATCATGTGGCCAAGAGAAAAATCTATTGATGATATTGTAGTGATTGGTGTTCAAGAAGGAGGTCTATAAAAGTTAAAATGACACTCATATTTAGCATTCGTACACAACACAATTAGTCCAAGTGAGCTATGGCATAGAATATTTGCTCGCATACATTACAAAGCACTATTGATCGTGAGAAATATGGTGACAGGTTTTCCATAAATCATGGTGAATCATGAAAGCATATGCAAGGGATGTGGACAAGGAAAGTATGTGAAGAAACCATTTCCAAGTAGTGATAGCAAATCCAAAGGAGCCTTGGACATCATACATTCAGACGTGTGTGGACCAATGTCAGCCACTTCACTTAGCAGGTATATATATTATGTTTCATTTATTGATGATTTCTCACGTAAAACTTGGGTTTATTTTTTGAAAGCTAAAAGTGAAGTATTCAACAAGTTCAAAGAATTCAAGGTACTTGTTAAAAACCTTTCTGAAAAGAAGATAAATATTCTGAGATCAGATAATGGAGGAGAATTCACGTCAAATGAATTCTGAATTCAAGACAATCTACAAAGAAGTTGGGATTAAGAGGGAGCTCTCTCCTCCCTACAATTCTCAACAGAATGGGGTGGTAGAAAGAAAGAACCATACAATCATGGAAGCAGTAAAGGCCATGATTCATGACCAAGATTTAGTGATGCATCTATGGGAAAAAGCATCCAGGACCGCATTATATGTGTAGAATAGAAGTCCCCACTATGTACTTGGGAACAAGAAACCAAAAGAAATGTTTACAGGAGAAAATCCAGAGGTCTACCACCTTAGGATATTTAGTTGTCCAGTATATGTGCATGTCCCCAAGGACAAGAGATCGAAGTTGGACCCTTCATGAAAGAAGGGTATATTTTTTGGATATAGTGAGACATCAAAGACATGCATAGTCTACATACCTAATCACCAACAGATTGAGACTAGCAGAGATTTCACCTTTGATGAGGATGCATATTTCAGTAGATCGAGACAAAATCATTCAGATGAGGTCCATGATGAGGAACCTGAAATTCCCAGAGTTACATATATAGATGCATGTAATGATGTTGTACTAGAAGATCATGATATGGAAGAACCACATAGACCTGCAAATTCATCATGAGAGATGAATACTAAGAAGAGAAGACCAGATTGGGATTGAGAAATTATTCAGTATGCAGAGAAGTATGGTGCTCCAGATGGATCCCTCAGAGAAAGAAAGAGACCACGGCCATACTCTAGTTACGTGGCATTACTAAGTAACATTATTGATGTTTAGCCTACAAGTTATGAAGAGGTTGCATAGAAGAAAGAATTGAAGGATACCATGATTGAAGAGTACCAGTCCATTATAAAGAATGATTTTTGGGATGTGGTTCCAAGACCAAAAGAGAATACAGTGGTAAGTTTCAAGTGGATTTACAAGATGAAGCATTCAACAGATGGAAGTGTTGAGAAGTACAAGGCAAGGTTTGTGGCACGTGGTTTCTCCCATAAAGAAGGAATAGATTATGAGGAGACATTTTCTCTCGTGGTGAGATACACTTCGATTAGATATATACTTGCGATAGCTGCAGTAATGAAGTGGAAGGCACACCAGATGGATGTGAAGACAAACTTTCTAAACGATGTAATAGAAGAGAAAGTGTGTGTGGATCGGCAACAAGGTTTCGAGACACATGACAGTCAGACACATGTGTGCAGATTGAAGAAAGTCGTGTATGGATTAAAGCAAGCACCCAGGGCATGGTACGATAGAATCGACAGTTTCCTTATGAGCTTGGGATTTACCAAGAGTAAAGAATATTCCAATCTTTACTACAAGGTTGTAGATGGTGGACCAGTGATATTACGGTTATATGTGGATGACATGTTTATAACGGGAGACAAGAAGCTCATCACAAAGAGTAAGAGGAAGCTTGCTACAAAGTTTGAGATGAAAGACCTGGGTATGATGCATTATTTCTTAGGTCTAGAGGTATGGCAGAGACCGAGTGAGATTTTCCTTAACCAAGGAAAATATGTTGTAGAGATTTAGAAGAGATTTAGAATGATGGATTGTAAAGCCATGCCTACACCGATGGTGAAAAATCTGAAGTTATTGAGTGATACATCTTCAAAGACAGTGGATGCCACCTTGTATACACAGATGATTGGTTCGTTGATGTACTTAATGAACACAAGGCCAGATATATGTTTTGCGGTGAACACATTGAGTTAGTATATGGTCGAACCTAGAGGTGTTCACTTGATTATAGTAAAACATGTGATGAGTTACCTGAAAGGTACAATCCACTATGGAATTATATATGTTTTGGATCGTGAGGTAAGCCTGCAAGACTTTACTAATTTAGATTGGGTCGGTAGTGTTGCAGACCGGAAGAGTACATCTGAATGTTTCTTTAGTTTGAGATCAACTATGATCTCGTGGTTTAGTAGGAAGCAAACTAGTGTGGCGCTCAGTACGACTACGACAGAGTATATAGTAGCATGTTCAGCTAGCAGTGAAGTAATGTGGCTTCAGAAGCTTCTTACAGGATCGTTGTTTGATCTCGAGTTAGAGGTGACTTGTATCTAGTGTGGAAACCATAGTTGTGTGAAGTTGTCAGAGAACCCAATGTTTCATGAAAACTCTAAGCATATCGAGATCAGGTACCATTATATCATAGATATGGTGCAGAAGCTCCAATATGTCGCTACAGATGAGCGGATAGCAGACGTGTTGACCAAACCTCTGTAGAGAGTGAAGTTTGTGTACTTCAGATACAAGCTTGGTGTGGTCCAGAAGGAATTCCATAGTAAGAGGGAGTGATGAGTTATGTATGTGATTCTAGGGCAACAACATCAGCATGTGGCAGTAACAACGAGTAGTCATTCATGGGCATGTTACAGACTGTGGCACTAGTCAACATGACCTCACACAAGGTCAACAAATGTCGAGACTTCGGGGCTGGAGAGTTTCCCAACTTTTGAAGTTGGAGGGCTAACCAATGTGGTTGAAGGTGTTTCCTATCCTCGAGATAGATGGGTAGTGTGTGCGCACTACATCGCCTAATCCTTGTGATTAGATACATGGTCATTGTGGACCGGTTTCTTGGTGTGCCAACCAGAAGTTACTAGTTATGTATGAAATAGATGACAGATTTTGTGTGAGTTGACGAGTTACTAGTTTTATATGAACTAGATGCCAAATTTTGTGTGTGTTGGCGAGTTACTATTTCTGTATGAACTAGATGTCAGGTTCTGTGTGAGTTGATGGGTTACTAGTTTTGTATGAACTAGATGCCAGATTTTGTGTGAGTTCGCGAGTTGAAGTCTCGTGATGATATAAAGCCCGGAAGGATGATGAGACCATGGATGCATGACGTGGTTACAAAAATTATTCAATATAGATTCGTGGAAAGTAAACAAGTCAATGGTCAAGTGTACATAAGTGTAGAAGCAATTGTGATGATCATTCCAGAAGAATACCTTCCTTTCTAAGAGGGAGAGTTGAAGTTTGAGTAGCTTCGAAAGATATTCTTATTGTATTTAATTGTATTAGACTAAGTCAATACCCTAAAAGAATAATATAATGTTGTATTTGTAAAGTCGGCCCTATTTTTCCTTTGTAAAAGTAAAATGTAAATTAGAAAGTGACATTTGTACAAGTCGGCCCTGACCTAATTTCATTTTGGCTCAACTTGTATTTATAAGAGGCTAGGCACCTCATTTAGAGAACACACTCAACACAAGTTCTCTCTCTCAAGGAAAAGTGCACAAGTTTGAGGAGGAGATGCAACTACAGAGTAAGGGTGTTTTGGTGAAGGGTTTTGGTTATCTGTTGGAGGCCTATCTTGGTCTAGTGGCGCGCTACCCTATTCTAGTTAGGGTTTATGGTCTATATTCTAGTTATATTCTGTTTTGTGAGATCTCTCTTAGAGAGAGACGTTGTACTTGTTGACGAATATATATTAAAGAAGCTTTGTTGGGTTTTCTCCCCCAAGAGTATTTCTTGGGATAAATCTTGTGTATATTGTGGATGTCTTTCTTTCAGTGATCTTGATGCATGAAGTTGTTGTTATAATTGTTAAAATTTAAAGAATATTGAATACACTTAACTGCTTAAGCGAAATTTTAACAATGTCTCACTTCCAAAGCATGAATGGGAACTTTTGTAACCCATAACCAGAGCTAGCCACCAATCAAACCAAGACACAGTCAGAGTAGTTCTTCTTGCTTTTAGTTTTTAGTTTGGAAGTTTTACATTGAGTAGTATAGATTATTATTCACATAAACACATTACAAACCAGTATATCTCTAGGTTCATGATTTTGTGCATACAACATATGTGTCTCATAAGTTCCAAACGAACCTCAGGTTGATAAATAAATGAAGCCTTAAGATCATTGTACTTTTAAATGACATATTTTAGTGTTGTCAAAATATTTAGAAATTTGAATATTTTTACAAAAATATTGCCAAACATTTTATAGTTTACATATTAAGGATTAGTAAGATTCGCCAAGATTTCTCTATTCTAAGATAAATTTCCATCCTTAAAATTACCCCTTCTAAGAAAAAATACATACGATATTCTAATGAAAAAATGTTCAATGTTAGATGTGACATTGTTTATTATATTCATTTAAATACACAATGCATCTATGCAATGACTACATCAAAATACAACAACTAAAATTTCAGTTTTTTTACTAGGGAAATCAACAACTAGTGAGGTGCATACTCGCGTGACACATGGTCGTGTTATCCGACTGATACCACTATAACCCTAGGCATACCAATGCAACCCCTCACACAACACACAAGGATAATCGAGGGTTTCGAGCCAATGACTTCACATAACAGAGTGCCTTAACAATATACTCCATCACCAACTGTTCTACACCTCGGGGGCTTAACTAAAATTTAATTTTTAATACTACTATAATAACGATTTAATTTTTGGATATTATTTTCCATTTTAGAAAATATTTACTTACAATTCTAAGTAGTGCATTAAAATGATATAAAATCAACAAAACACATAAGTTACATTTTCCAAGAAATTTTTTTATATAGCGCACTAAGGCTTGTGGAGAACTTATCGATGCTTATGTACCAATAGCACTTCATGCTTATGTATACAACATGCACTGGTGCTTCTGTATTTGTAGCACATTAGTGCTTGTGTTTCCATAAGACACTCATGTTTGTGTATCTATAATGCACCACTGCACTGGAACTAATACAATCATTGTTACAACCATGCATTCTCGTTCCATTCGGGGATCTACAATGTTGTGATGGTGCACCATCGATATCCAAATGCACACATTCACACATCCACATAATACATTAGTTTAAACATCTACATCACACACCGGTGCACTAAGAACTAATACACGCATTGTTACAACCCTACATTATCATCCCACTTGGGGGACTATAACATCATAGCAATGTGTCATCAAAATATAAACTCACCAATGCTTTCAAATCATAATGCACTAGTGTTCTTTCACCATAATAGCAGTACCAATGCAAAAAAAATCTCCACAAAAATATGTTTTTGTAGCACATTAGTGCGTTTGTTTCCATAAGACACTCATGTTTGTGTATCTATAATGCACCATTGCACCTGGAACTAATACAATCATTGTTACAACCATGCATTCTCGTTCCATTCGGGGACCTGCAATGTTGTGATGGTGCGTCATCGAGATCCAAATGCACGCATTCACGCATCCACATAATACATTAGTTTAAACATCTACATGACACACCGGTGCACTAAGAACTAATACAAGCATTGTTACAACCCTACATTATTGTCCCACTTGGGAGTCTATAGCATCATAGCAATGTGTCATCAAAATATAAACTCACCAATGCTTTCAAATCATAATGTACTAGTGCTCTTTAACCATAATAGTAGTACCAATGCAAAAACAATCTCCACAAAAATCTGTATTTGTAGTGCATTAGTGCTTGTGTTTCCATAAGACACTCATGTTTGTGTATCTATAATGCACCACCACACCTGGGACTAATACAATCACTGTTACAACCATGCATTCTCGTTCCATTCGGGGATCTACAATGTTTTGATGGTGCATCATCGAGATCGAAATGCACACATTCACGCATCCAAATAATACATTAGTTTAAACATCTACATCACACACCTGTGCACTAAGAACTAATACAAGCATTGTTACAACCCTACATTATCGTCTCACTTGGGGGTCTATAGCATCATAGCAATGTGTCATCAAAATATATACTCACCAATTCTTTCAAATCATAATGCACTAGTGCTCTTTAACCATAATAACAATACCAATGCAAAAAAAATCTCCACAAAACCTTTTCCTATGGAGACATTTATTTTTAAGCTAACCTCCACAAAAATATCTACAAAAACCTATGCACTCAATAATGGAGGTTTTTGTGGAAGTTGTTTTGAAAATTTTCCAAATCTTGTAACATTAAAAATATTTTCTAACTTCTTGTTTTTCTCATAGTGATCTTTGAGACAAATAACCAAGTTTTTAAAATAAAGGTATTAATAATGACATCTTTTTTATTACATAAAATATGTCATATGCACAAACTCAAGCATAAATTGTGGTGATGATTAGATAAGACACAGCTAATGTTGTTTAACACATGTTCATTGATGTAGTGTAAGTATCCTACCAAAATATGAATTCTTTCTTACCATCAACTATTTGTTAATATGTACTTTTGTTTCTAGCCTCCATTTCATAAATGTGTTGACATGTCTTTGCCCCTAAAATACTATTACTAGATATATCATGGATCTATAATTTGATATAGATATGCATGCAAAAAATGGATCGAAACAAATCAAGGATAGATCCATTGTTTGGTATGGATTTGCATGCCAAAAAAACCTAAATAGATAAAAAAAGGATAAGATTTTTGTACAAATCAACATAATAATTGGATTTTTGTTTAACAAATATGCTTATTTTTAAATTTCAATTGGTTTACAAACCCATCCATCCTTCTAAATTTTTTTTATTTTAAAATTTAAATAAAAATGACCATTTTCCTAATTAGTTTGTATTCTTAGTTCTTAGTTAGTTTTCAACGTTGTAAATTGGAACACAATAGTATACATTTTAATATTTGCAAATGTTTACATATAATAACATCTTCACAAAGGGAAATATATCACATCAAATTGTAAATGAATTTTATTGATTTAAAATATTTAAAAAATAACACAAACCCTTGCAAGATTTGTGTTATCTCATTTAGCAATGTTTCAAACAATCACATATAATAACATCTTGACAAAGGAAAATATATCACAGCAAATTGTAAATGAATTTTATTGATTTAAAATATTTAAAAAATAACACAAATCCTTTCAAAATTTGTGTTTTCTCATTTAGCAATGTTTCAAACAAATATATATTATAACATTTTAACAAAGGGAAATATATCACATCAAATTGTAAATGATTTTTATTGATCTAAAATATTTTAAAAATAACACAAACCCTTGCAAGATTTGTGTTATTATTTAGCAATGTTTCAAACAATTTCATAATTGATCTCTTTCTACACTAAAAACTTAATTTTTTATTTTTAAAAACTTTTAAACAAAATCTACTAATTTTCCATTCTTAAAACCTTTTTTTATTAGTAAAACCTTTTGAATAAAATTTAAGTACATAAAAAAACTATAATATAACATTGAAAGTTTGATGAGTTAAGTAAACTTAAACTCAGCCGAACCTTTCTACACTAAAAACTTAATTTTTTATTTTTAAAAACTTTTAAACAAAATCTACTAATTTTTCATTCTTAAAACCTTTTTTATTAGTAAAACCTTTTGAATAAAATTTAAGTACATAAAAAAACTATAATATAACATTGAAAGTTTGATGAGTTAAGTAAACTTAAACTCAGCCAAACCTTTATGTGAGACCAATTTTCACTTGAGAATACATTCAAATTCAAACTCTATATACCCCTTTACTTGATAATTTTATCATATGAAGCAATTTATTGAAGTCAGTGGCATTCCAATCTTGTCTACTTTTCCTATCAAAACTTCCCATCAATAATTATGAATACACGATTGAACCTTAACTATATTTACATTCAACTTTTTAAAAAAACAATTCATTTTCACAATTTTTTTCTCACAATATCTTCATGAGCTCAAGGAATATAATTATTCCTTGCCTCTCTAAGTATATGGGACAAATCTCCAAGTATATGGGACAAATCCCAGTGTATAAACACCTAAAATCCTTAAGTTTTCTTCCATAGAACATAGATTATAAAGCTCGACCCTCCTTCTTCCATTGATTTTTTTTTTTTTTTATGTATATACTTGTAAGCACCAGAAACGAGAATGTAGAAAAGAAAATGAAGCTTAAATAGTCTTCATGTAAGTCGACAACACATTTTAGCTCATATGTGAAACAAATTCCACTTAATAAAAATAATTTGACCTTTGTGGAGAGTCTTTCGAGAGTGAAGACCCAACATAAAAGGTCCTTTCTCGAATGGTTAAATGTCACTGGTATACGAATTTTATTGATCTCGTTAAAGGGACTCTAGTAGCAAACTTTCTTTCGCACGCAGCTAAGTACTCTTACCTATTTAGGGAATTAATTCGTTATTTTCTTTTGATTTTAATGGTTTAAACACCAAAAATGGACTAGGAATAAATCCCAATGCTTTATGTTTCTGTGTACTATGTGTTTTAAGGAAAATACAAGTTTCATTAAATTTTGTATTTTTATTTTTTAATTTCAACATAGTTATCAATTTAAAGTGGTTTTTAAAAATGGTGTTATTATAACATTTTTTTAAATGGTTTTTTGATATTTTAAATTTTCTCATTTACATTATTTTTTAAAATATTTGTTTTTTCATTTATTTTCAATTTTTTTTTTCAACTTAGTCATTTTTCCATGCTTCTTTCAATTTTAAAAATATTTCTTACCATTTATTTTTTGAAATTAAGATTTTTAATCTCCTTTTTGAAATTAAGATTTTTTCATCTCTCATAAATAAAAAAAACTAAAAAATACTAAAAAAAATAAAA
>ML809142.1:244631-255528 GCA_009831015.1 Picea engelmannii | reverse complement strand
TTTTTTTTTATTTATTTTTTCCACCATTTAAAAAAAAAAATTGTTTTGAATATATTTTTTTTAATTTATTTTTTTCTTGAGAAATTTTTATTTCTTTTATTTCTATTCAGTTTTTTATTTTTCAAAATTTTTAATGTTTTTTTATTTTTAAATTTGGCTTTTGAATATATTTTTTTAAATGTGTTTTTTTCTTAATTTAGGATCCAATTTTCAAGTGACCATTTAGGATTCAATTTTGGGTTTTTTATTTGCACATGGATTTATTGTCAATGCCACAATTTCAATTAGGTCATAATTAGTTATAATTTTAACATTTAGAGAAAAAAAAAATAACATTTTTCTTTGTAATTTTGACCTTGTTAGAAAAAATGGTGCTACAATAACACCACTTCTTTTATTTGAGGGTTGATTTTCATGTTTTTTATGGGTTTTAAGGGTTAGAATTATCGTTTTGAGGTCATAGTTCTTTGTTTTTCATATCTTAAATAGATCTCAAGTGAAGTGGTAAATTAACCTTGTTTAGTTTACTTTTTTTATTTATTTTTCCCTCTAATTAATTTGTTGTTATAAATTAATTTAATCTAACTCAAATATAATTTCAAAAATTTATGGGACATTAAATATATTCATACTATACTTAACTTAGTGGTCCTTTCTCTTTCATTCTTTTCTAGTTTTCATAATTTTGACCAAAATTGGGTTGCAACTTCACCTCCACCTAGATTAGTCATCATAGCTACACTTTCTTTGTTTAATAGGGAGTTAGGTTGTTGTCCTAGGAATTTTCCTTTCCCTGTTATTTTTCTCCTTGTTATCACATGAAGTTGTCAAGGGTCGCATGTAATTGTTGTTAAGACCCTGGTCGTCCAAGTCCTTTGTTGATACAGGTGGCAACCATGAGCACAAAGCGCAGCATTCAAAGCCATTCTATTTTGGGCTGAAATACAAGCAACGGTCGAGTTCATTTTTCAACGGCGGAGATCACAGGATCAATTCATTTCAGTGGCTCGCGTGTATTCGGCATGTCAAAATTATGCAAGGAATAGCTACTAGACAGAAGTCCCGAAGTAAATTTGAGCCATTGAAGGCTGAGGACACACGTCGCTAGATCTAGCACTTCGGAAATACGACACTTCCGAAGATTGCGCGAGCAAGCAGAAGAAAAACTCTCGAAGCCTGAACTCCCGAAGTAATTTTGGACCGTTGATCTCAAATCAACAAGAACTGTTGATCTTTGCAGCAATATCACCGAAAGGCCCGAAGTTATGAAGTAAATCTGAGCCATTGAAGGCCAGGACACACATCGACATATCTAACACTTCGGAGACTTAGCACTCCGGAAGGTTTACGGAGTGAAGCACTAGAGAAATAATTTCCCAAAGTCCCGAAGTGAATCCCGGACATCCAAATCAAGAGGACACATGGAGGAAGATCTCTCACTTCGGAGATACGACATTCTGGAGGATTATAAGAGCTATGCATTGAAAAGGCCCGAAGCCCGAACTCCCGAAGTGAATCTTGGTCATCCAAATCAATAAGCCACGCGGCGCCAGATCTAACACTTCGGAAATACGACACTTCAAAGGATTGCGCGAGCAAGCAGAAGAAGAACTCCCAAAGTGAATCTCGATTGCCCAAACAAGAGGACACGTGGAGGTAGATATCTCACTTCGAAGATACGACACTCCGAAGGATTGTAAGAGCTATGCATTGAAAAGGCCTGAAGCCGAACTCCCAAAGTAATTGTGAACCATTAATCTTTGTAGCAGGAAACAGGGTCCATCCAAGAGCGGTGCGTGGCAGAAAAATAAGGGCAGTCGAGATCGCAAATCGCGACCAAATCGACGGACACGCTTCATTTCGGGGACGAAACATGCTTGAAAGATAAGATTCTTGAGTGGTCCCGTAATTGAAACCATGGTATAGCGAAATAGCTACGTGGTGAATTGCAAACTCAAAAGCGGTGTGGATCCAAACCGTCTTTGATGGCCTCGCAATCACATGCTTATATAACGTCAAATCTGAGAGCAGCACGTGGTAGCCCCTTAGGCGTTAAGCCTCATCTCGATCCCGAGGATTTAGTTAATAAAAGAAAGGAGTGGTGGTTGAAACCTTTACTCACTCAGTAATTAGAAAGCATGGAGGGTCTGGCCGTGGAGACATAAGACTGTCAGCCCGAGGTACCACAGAGGAGGGTTTTTCCTGCAGGCCCATACTGACCAGAGTTTCCTTCTGACAGAAGGAACATGAAAGACAAGAGAAGACACATGGCATTGGAGAAGAAGCGCCCAAGAAGTAAGACATGTCTATTGTTTTGACTATAAATACATCAGATGAATAATATGTAAAAAAGGGGGGGGGGTTCAGGCCCAGGACCGAAGGAGGTTTTGAGAAACATTTATGACTATGTATTTCAGTTTGTAAGTCGGAGGGGCATGTAGTTGAAAATGGTATTTTTATTGAAGATTCATATGAGTTGTTTCATCATACTGTCTTCTATGTTTCAATTCTGTTTTTCTTCTTGTATGGATGTAGCATCTTTGATTTATGGATCCCTGAGGCGGTAGAGGATTTGTTGTCATCTTGCCCATGTTTCATCGTTTATCACTCAGACACTTTCTGTTTTTCTTCTTGTCTGGATGTAGCATCTTTTATTTATGGATTCCTGAGGTGGTAGAGGATATGTTGTCATCTTGCCCATGTTTCAACGTTTATCACTCATACACTTTTTATTTTTCTTCCTGTCTAGATGTAGCATCTTTGATTTATGGATTTTTAAGGCTGTAGAGGATCTGTTGTCATCTTGCCCATGTTTCAGCATTTATCACTCAGACATTTTATGTTTGTCTTCTTGTCTGGATGTAGCATCTTTGATTTATGGATTCCTGAGGCGGTAGACGATCTGTTGTCATCTTGCTCATGTTTCATTGTTTATTATTCAGACACGTCTATTCTCTTTGCATGGAGGATCTTTTCTTAGCGAGTATTCATCTTTATGTTATTATCTTATCCTTCTCTTCATCATCTTTATGACTCCATATCCCAATGGTCCATCACTGATCTGCAGTGATATCTGTTGACTTTTCCTTTCTTTAAAGTCTTGTTGATCCACCTACTCAAACCATTTTAATCCATTTACATTTTGATGGGTACTGGGCTTATCCTCTTGCAGTCTAAGGGTGATTCTCAGTGCTAACATTAACAACGTCGTTTCCGGGGACGAAAGTGAATATATCTTCCATGGGAGAATGACAACAAAGAGATCTAATTTTAGATGGTGAACTGAAGTTGGACACATTGTTCTGATTGCTTATCTTTCACCATGGCAACTCCATTATGCAGAATCTGTTGGTGACTCCACTGAAAGGAGACAAATCAAATGGCTATGGAGGCTATCCTGGCCAGGAGGTTTTCCCCACTAAATTTCTCAGCCATATCTGGTTATCCACATCCCGTGCCTGAAATTGATGAATGGAAAGATCTTCTGCCAAGATTTTATGAAGGTGAGAATGAAAGCCATCTTGAGCATGTTCTAGGATTTCACGATCTGATGCAGCAACTCAACATCCAACATGAAGACATACATATGAAGCTGTTTATGTACTCTCTTCAAGGAGATGCTCGTATTTGGTATCACTCTCTTGAGATTTGTAGCATTTCTTCACTCAAAGAGTTTCATGCAACTTTCAATATTCATTGTCAAAAGTTTTATTCCTCTGAGTTAATTTGTCATAGTTTTTGTGAGGAGTATAAAGACCGTGTTCAAGATATAATTGATTCTTATGAAGGCTGTGAGAATGAAGAATATGCCTTGGATGAAGAATCGGCTCTTTCTCTTCCCCGTTCATTTGCATCAGATGAAAACTTCATTTGTTGTCTCGATATGAAAAGTGCATAAATTGAGTCTGTTCTAGAAGTTGATACTCTTTGTAACGCTGTCTCTAAAAAGCCTAGATATGAGCAGCCTATTTTTGACTCATATGATGATGATAAGATATTGCTTCCTAGATTGAATCTTGAAAGGTAGTCTGTGTTTAATAATGAAGAGCAGTTTTCTCATGTTGGACAGAAAATACCTCTTGGTATGTCATTCAAGGCTCTTCCTTTATTTGATCATTATGGAGATAGTGATGAAGATGCTTAGGTGTTTTTTGTCTTAGAAGAAAAAAGCATTAGCAACCATCCTTCTAATGAAAGTGAAAGTTTTTACCAAGAGAAGCATGATAGAGAGAAAGAGCCATCCATTGATATACATTAGGATATTTCTTGCCATCAGCTAGCAGATGTTATCAGAGAAGATAAAAGAGAGGTGTATCAGCAACCCACATCATCCATTCACTCACCTGTGCTTACCACAGACATTCAATCGTATGCGAACAGTTGTAAAGCAGAGCAGGATTTATGTTACCAACCCAATAAGTTTTATCACCTATTTTATGACCATGTTGGGGAGTACATGGAGTTGCATTTCATCAATGTATTGAAGCCTTCAAGCTTTATCTTACCTTCATCATTGGGAGGTAATCTGAAGAATGTAATTAATTTGTTGTCACATTTTTATTTTCCCTTGTTGATCAATGACAGAGTAAATAAGTTTTTAGTTAGGAAGTTACTTGAATGGCTCTGGTGGAAGTTTGTTTTCACCTAGTGCATTATAAAAATTAGTTAGTTTAAGATTGTACATAAATAAGCTCCTTTTGGAGCATGCGTGTTTATTTTCTTTTTAATTTGAGTAGTGTACATGCCAACTTGTTGTCTTCAACAAAATTTATTTGAGCTCAACTCCATAACCCAAAAGCTAAGGCACTAAAACTGCTTGTTCTTGGAAGCTCACAAGGAGCATGCCATCCCCTATGGAGCCCATGTTATCACATGAAGTTGTCAAGGGTCACATGTAATTGTTGTTAAGACCTTGGACGTCCAAGTCCTTTGTTGATACAGGTGACAAACATGAGCACAAAGCGCAACATTCAAAGCCAATCTATTTTGGGATGAAATACAAGCAACGTTCAAGTTAATTTTTCAACGACGGAGATCCCAAGAGCAGTTCAGATCAACGGCTCACGTGTATTCGACATGTCAAAATTGCGCAAGGATTAGTGACTAGACAGAAGTCCCGAAGTCCCGAAGTAAATTTGAGCCATTGAAGGATGAGGACACGCATCGCCAGATCTAGCACTTCGGAAATACGACACTTCGAAAGATTGCGCAAGCAAGCAGAAGGAAAACTCTCGAAGCCCGAACTCCCAAAGTAATTGTGGAGCGTTGATCTCAAATCAACAAGAACCGTTGATCTTTGCAGCAGTATCACAGGAAGGCCCGAAGTCTCAAAGTAAATCCGAGCCATTGAAGGTTGAGGACATGCGTTGACAGATCTAACACTTCGGAGACTTAGCACTCTAGAAGGTTTACGGAGCAAAGCACTAGAGCAAGAATTTCCCAAAGTCCCAAAGTGAATCTTGGTCGTCCAAATCAAGAGGACATGTGGAGGCAGATCTCTCACTTCGGAGATACGGCACTCCAGATTATTGTAAGAGCTATGCATTGAAAAGGCCCGAAGCCCGAACTCCTGAAGTGAATCTCAGTCGCCCAAATCAAGAGGACACGTGGAGGAAGATCTCTCACTTCAGAGATACGACACTCCGAAGATTGTAAGAGCTATGCATTGAAAAGGCCTAAAGCCTAGACTTCCGAAGTGAATCTTGGTCGTCCAAATCAAGAAGCCACGCGGCGCTAGATCTAACACTTCGAAAATACGAAACTTTGGAGGATTGCGCGAGCAAGCAGAAGAAGAACTCTTGAAGCGAATCTCGGTCGTCCAAAACAAGAGGACACATGGAAGCAGATCTCTCACTTCGAAGATATAGCACTCCGGAGGATTGAAAGAGTTATGCATTGAAAAGGCCCAAAGCCCGAACTCGCAAAGTAATTGTGAACCGTTGATCTTTGCAGCAGGAAATAGGGTCCATCCAAGAGCGACGCGTGGCAGCAAAAGTAGGGCTGCCCAGATCACAGATCTCGACCAAATTGACGACCACACTTCATTGCGGGGACGAAACATGCTCGAAAGATAATATTATTGAGCGTTCTCGCAATTGAAACCACGTTATAGCGAAAGAGCTACGTGGCGGAAGGTGGTGAATTGCGGACTCAAAAGCGGTGTGGATCCAAACCGCCTTTGGCGGCCCCCCAATCACGTGATTATATAACGTCAAATCCGAGAGCAACACATCCCCCTTAGCGTTAAGCCTCGTCCCGATCCCGAGGATTTAGTTAATAAAAGAAAGGATTGGTGGTTGAAACCTCGACTCACTCAATAATTAGAAAGCATGGAGGGTCTAGCCGTGGAGACAGAAGATTGTCAGCCCGAGGTACCACAGAGGGCAGTTTTTCCTGCAGGCCCATACTAACCAGAGTTTCCTTCTGACAGAAGGAACGGGACAAACAAGAGAAGACACATGGCATTGGAGAAGAAGCGCCCAAGTAGCAAGACACGTCTATTGTTTTGACTATAAATACATCAGATGAATGATATGTAAAAAAAGAGGGGGGTTCAGGCCCAAGACCGGAGGAGGTTTTGAGAAACGTTTATGACTGTGTATTTCAGTTTGTAAGTCGGAGGGGCATGTAGCTGTAAATGGTATTGTTATTGAAGATTCATATGAGTTGTTTCATCATACTGTCTTCTATGTTTCAATTCTGTTTTTCTTCTTGTCTGGATGTAGCATCTTTGATTTATGGATCCCTGAGGCAATAGAGGATCTGTTGTCATCTTGCCCATGTTTCATCGTTTATCACTCAGACACTTTATGTTTTTCTTCTTGTTTGGATGTAGAATATTTGATTTATGGATTCCTAAGGCGGTAGAGGATCTGTTGTCATCTTGCCCATGTTTCAATGTTTATCACTCAAACACTTTCTGTTTTTCTTCTTGTCTGGATGTAGCATCTTTGATTTATGGATTCCTGAGGCGGTAGAGGATCTGTTGTCATCTTGCTCATGTTTCATCGTTTATCACTCAAACACTTTATGTTTGTCTTCTTTTCTGGATGTAGCATCTTTGATTTATGGGTTCCTGAGGCGGTAGAGGATCGGTTGTCATCTTGCCCATGTTTCATTGTTTATTATTCATACATGTCTATTCTCTTTGCAGGGAGGATCTTTGTTTAGCGAGTATTCCTCTTTATGTTATTCTCTTATCCTTCTCTTCATCATTAAGCAAATATTTTGTCTGATAGGGAGCTTAAATGCATTCAATGAGCAGACTGTTTATGACTCCATAGCCCAATGGTTCATCACTGATCTGCAATGATATTTGTTGTTTTTTCCTTTCTTTAAAGTTTTGTTGATCCACCTCCTCAAACCATTTTAATCCATTTACATTTTGATGGGTACTGGGCTTATCCTCTTGCAGTCTGAGGATGATTCTCGGTGTTAACACTCCTCTCTAGGGTTTATTAGCCTACTAGGTCAGAATGTAGCCTTTCAAAATCTTCCTCCTAGGTTGGGTTAACTTACTCCATCCTTGAGTGACCTAAGCACACTTTCAAGTGCCACATTGAATCCTTGGTAATTCTTTATTGGAGTTGTTTCAAATTAAGAAAATATGTTTTTTTAACAAAATCAATTGAGAATAGCTTCAACTTGATTTTTGATGGAAACATATTTTTCCATGTTTATAATCAAGAAAAACTTGTTACTCTAGTTTTGGACTAGGGATTGAAGTAGGTTGACAGGGATGTAGATCAACACACAAAAAAAAAAAGTAATTTGATATGATGCATATGTGGCATGTAGGGGTTTTAAGAGAGTCTCAAAGGGTAGCTCAATGGGTTTAAGTACTTCAATGTTCCACTGATAACTTGGATTTGATTCCTTTAGTAAGGGTCAACGATTTTTTTGTTATAAATGACATAATACGTAAGTAGAATAATATTCAAATAATCTTTTTAAACTCTCGGATGAGGTGTCATTCCATTCACTAGACAACGTGGCCAACGCGGATGAGTTGACTCTCAGCCTGAGAACACAAGTGGCTTCACTTGCCTTGATTATTGACACGAATGTCTGGACCACAACAACTCTTCATGCAGATGTACTTCCAATGTCTTGAGGGGTTAGGAGCATTGATGAAGGGGAATGAGGGGAGGCTTGTCATGAAATCCAATACACCCCTCACGACACAGACGATGAAAGGTTTGTACCCATGCAACAATGCAGTATCAAAGCCAATTATGGTGAGGTTAGCCGGTCAAGTGAGGGTGAAATCCTGCATGAGCCGGTAGATATGCTCATGATCCCGCATCATGCAGACATTCATGCCCAGAATGAACCATGAACACTTGGTACGACTGTCGAAGGGCGACATTCCAGTCTCTTGGTGGATAAATAGAAGAGGCAACGATTTGGATGTTGTTCAACTCTGGTATGTTTGGACATGCTCTAATTCTTCAGACATTTTGCTTGACTCTTTAATTTATTTGGTTCACATCGTTATGGCTCCGTAAGGAAATAAACCTCACTCCTCCTCTGTGGGGTCGTCGCGAGCTACCAAGGAAATGATTGTAGCTATAGAATTTTATGAGGATTTCATGTCTAAGGAAGATAAGGCCACAATGTCGGTACTGGAAGCCGAGGTTAGACTAGTAAGGGAGTTCAAAGACGAAGAGGAGATGGAGCATCAAGTGGGAGGCTTGATTCCATATCTTGGTTGCACTGGGACTAGAAATTTGAAGTTCTTTCAAACCTTGGAATTGTATTGGCATACCAAAAATATGGTAGCCCTGGGTATTTTTCCAAAGGACGAGGATTTTTGTCAACTCAAATGCATAATGGAAACTTTGGAAGCTCAGAATGCATATCTGATGGACATTGTGACCTGGATTGCTCATCGACATTGGGGCTCCTTCCATCCTTCTGTTGCACATCAGTCATAGGTGGAAATATCTGTTGCAGCAACTCATAGGAAAGTTTCAGCGCCATCTCCTTCTCAGGTTCCTCATAACTAGCGCTAGCAGACTTTCTAGCCTTCACAACTCTCAATTTTCCCCTCTGGGGCAGGCATTTTATTTTTTATTTTTTTTAATCTCAAAAGACTATCATGATTTCTTTGAACATTGAAATAGTTCAAACTCTCTTGTACATTTTGTTCATATTAATATAGCTTTTACTTAAATAAATCTTTTTAAATAGAAAAATTGAAAGAATAAATAATTTCATATAAATTGAAAGAATATATAACTACATGTTCGTTCCTTATCTAAGAGGAAGTTCAAGCTATTATTAATGAATAATTTTTTTTTTTTATAAGTAACATAATATATAAGTAGAATAATATTCAAATAATTTTTTTAAAATAGGAAAATTGAGAGAATAGATAACTACATGCTCCTTATGTAAGAGGATGTTCAAGTTATTACTAGTCCCTAGTCCCTGCCAGCAGGGACTATTGTAAACGGATTGGCTTTTTTTCATTAGTCTCCCACGCAAACTCATTCCATGCCTGCAATCTTATTCCACACTCCGCAAACTTATTACATGCCTGCAGTATTGCAATTGTCCCTTAATATGCAGGGACTAAGTTGCTTTGCAACAATCCTTGTTAATGAATATGTTGATGAACTTTTTTAATTAATTTTTAAACTGGATAATCAACCTACCATGAAAATGAAAAATGGAAACGTCAATATCAAGTAGGTAATAGAACTTTGCATTTGTCTATTTAATGATGAAGGGTTTAAGAGCTTGGCTTTTACAATTATAGGAAATAGGTGAAACATTGTATCTAATACATCATCATAAAATGCTATAAGGGATCGATGTAGGGCACTTTAGCCCTTTTACTAGAAAAAGGGGTGGATACTTGACACTTTATTCCTTTTATTAATTTGTATTTTATAAAAAATATTTTATATTTATTTTTTAAATATAAATATAAATTTTGCATTAAAAACAATTAACTAAATTATTATGTATATGAAATAAAAAAAATTAAGCTTTGCTTTATATGAATTATTTAAAATTAAAATATTTTTACTTATATAAATTTTTAATTTTAATTATTTAAAATTAATTGATTATATTTAATAATATAAAATTAATATAAAATATTTCTCTTATAATAATCTTAATTGATTGTATTATTTTTCAGGTTTGATTTTAGAAATGAATTCTAACAAGAAATGTGATGAAAATAATAAATCTTAATTGATTATATTATTTGTTAGATTTGATTTCAGAAATGAATTGTAATAAGAAATATGATCAAAATGTATTTGGATTATTTCCATTTTTTTAAATACCATATGTATAATATAACAATCAATCTTTGGTATGATAAAGAATGTAAAATTGCTAGGAAATCTATTAGGGATGCTTCTAATGAGCCCCTAAAACTCGATAAGATCAATACGTACAAAACCCTAATTAAAAGGAAAAAAAGATACTATATCAATAAAAGGCAAGAGCAACTTTCATAACTATACAAGTTGGATCCTAAGAAGTTCTGGAGCCAAATTCTAAAAAGCAATACTAAAGAAAATAATAGATTTCCCTTAACGGACTAGAATTCCTACCTTAAAAGTCTTTACGAGTTCCCTAATGCCATGGACACCATTCCTGTTGTCCCTACAAAGGAAGAAGTTTTTTCTTTAGATGACATAGAGTTCGGGGTTAAGCAGCTCGCAAATGGGAAAGCTAAGGACATTGAAGGCTACCAAGCTGAAATTTTTAAAATCAGAGGGGCAATCCTTATTCCTCACATACATAAGCTCTTCAATTTAGCAGTCAAGCAGGGCTTCCCTAAACCCTGGATGCAAAGCCTCATTGTTCCTATTTTTAAAAATGGGGATAAAAACATTCCCTCTAATTATAGGACCATTATGATTAGCCCGATTTT
>ML809142.1:210087-229357 GCA_009831015.1 Picea engelmannii | reverse complement strand
TTCCCAATCCCAAGAAGCAGTTATTGAAGCGGTTGGTGGTGGTTAGACATCGTCTCCGCCATTATGGGGACGTCCTGCAATTAATTAAAGGCACGTCGATTCGTCGAAGAAACTGTCAGAAGACTGATTGCGTCTGCCATAAGTTGCACGACCATTCAAAGATTGCAGCTCCGTGTTGTCAGAAGCCATGCAGACGCAAAGCTTTCAATGCTACGTCTCGATCTTGTTGCTGTTGTTGTTTTGAGTATATGTAGGCATTTTTTCCGTTTTTGTATCTATCGATGGTAGAGCTAAGCTCCCGACGGTGTAGTTTCAGCGATACTCTGGTTTCCTGGTTATGCCTCTGTGTTTGAGACTTCTTGGTTTATAACAAACAGTTTCCTTTCTTTTCCATCTTTGTTTCATCTTTGCTAGAGGGTTCACAGTGAAGGATTCACGTGGACTTAACAATCTTGTTGCGATAAAGGATTTGTTGTGGCATCTTTGTATTCTCTGGTATATGTGTTTGAATGTAAAAGGATTTTTTGTTCGAATACATTTCTTCTTCAGTCTGTTGCAAACCGGATGTTTGTGATAGACCTTTGCACTCTTCTTGCATAAGTCTTCCACCTGCTCACCCTTTACTACGACTCACTGTTTGGAGTTTATCAAGACCTCACTCTTTCATGCATGTCTGGCCTGGTTTCTGAGTTGATACGATGTTGTTCTGAGTTTCCCTCCATTTGATCACCCTTTAAACAAACCGTGACATAAAACTGATGGGCTTCGGGCTCTGCTCCTGCTAGCAATCCAGGAGTGACTTCCGAACGCCAACAGGTGGTCTTCCAGCTGTCTTCCGCCTTCACGCTCGTTTGGTTGCTGACGATGCTCATGCATCAAATATCATGATTCATTTTCATTTGTTTGAATATGAGGAAGCATCAATCTTAGCTTTTTAAGTGGATATGTAACAAGAATGTTTAAGTGGATAGAGAAATAATATTTATTTATTATATTGAAGTTTTTGGATATAAAATGAAGTTTAAAAATGTTTCAACATTTTGATTAGACACTCCACTCATTATTAAAAGATCATAATTAAAACCTTAAAAAAATGGAAAAAATAAACTTATAAAAAATATAAATAAATTTGAAGGAAAATAATAACAATAATAATTTAATTCTTATCAATGTGATATTAATGTTAAAAAGGTTTAGTACATGAAAAACAATATATTTTATCATATATAATTGTAATTTGTAATAAAATTAATAATAATAATAATAATATAATATTTATCTTACAATTTGTATATTTTCCTTTAAAATATGTACTCACATTGTACAATATTACAAGATATATTATATATATTTACAAGATTACATTTTTAACCATTAAGCCTATATATATATATATATATATAAATAAACTTGAGTGGGCTTAATGGTTAAAAACATGTGTTTCTTCCTTGAGGTCACGGGTTCAAATCTAATCTAGAATGGGATCAATTAAAAATATATTATTATTATTAAGTAATATTACATGATATAGTAATATTAATAATAATACAATATATTTATTTTATGCAAATTTAAAGAGCACTAGCACGTCAATCTAAAGTCTTCCAAAATTATACAAACATAATAGATCCAAACCAAAATACATAGCTTAATTACATATGTTGGAAAAAGTTCCCACTTGCTACTATCTATTAGTGTAGATTCTATAAAAACTACCTAAGATATATATAACTTTAAAAACATAGACTATTTAGAAAATGTTGTAGTTGGTGGCTTCTTCTAGTCCTTGGTTGGGTGATCTTGGTTCATGTTCACCTATCTCCATGGCTTCATGGCTTAAAAAAGTTGTTGAACCCCATCCTCCTCTCTAATTTCTCCCTATCCAAAATTGGCTAATGTAATTTGATTTGAAACCTTGAGTTAGCATTCTTACTTAACTGAGCTATCAAGTCTCTCAACATGACACATTCTGCTTCGAGATTGACAACATGTTTCTTTAATTGGGCCAACATTCCCATAATGGAAGTAACCTAAGAAATTACTTGTTTCTCATTGTCCTATATCTTGATTTTGAAAGAGCAAATGGAGGACCTATTTCCCTATATCATTTGTTCATGAACTTATAAAATCCTCTTCATTTCTTGTTGCTCTTGATAGTCCATAGTTCCAATAGTGAAATCAAGATACTTCTATGGAGAGAACCATTGGAACCAACTGTAGGGGCATAAACATTGTAGAAGACTCGAATTATCCTCTGAGAAAACAAAAAAAATTGCAAGGATACAAGATTAGAAACCACAGTGCTCGACCCACTTGGAAAGATGCAAAGAACTGGAGGCCAAATCTTCACTCGAAGTCCCAGTGTTCTAGAAAGGAAACACTTGAATCCAAAAAGATATGGTGTTATATCACACATAGAACCATACAGAACTTGCATGAAATCAAATCAACAAGCAAAAAACAGAGTGAAAACAATTAAATTTAACTACCTAGAAACAAAGCCACAACTTGAGAAAGATGCACAATCCCAACAATTGGCTATGAGAGAAGGAAGAGACCAATGATCCCACCTATGCTTCACGTTGAAGATCTCCATTATCCCACCTCCACCAGGATTTAAAACTAAGAAAAATTTAGTACCAAAATTCCACACTAGGATGAGCATGTGCAAGGAGAGTGTGAGTCTCATTGTGTTTATGGCCAAGCTTGGAAAAATGAGATGCCTTGTGATCAACGTGTGTAACAATAACTGAATGGTACTTGTCACTTGGTGTGTTAATTTCCTAAGGTACGACTTGATTAGATAATGTTCCATTAACCCTTAGAACCCAAAATTTTAATATTGTGCCCTCATTTGCAAAAGTGTCAACTTCAAAGTTGTGCTCTCTTAGGACCTGGAAAAATGTTATTTTTTGAAACCTCGATACCTCCTTTGAGATCTTGTTCAAGATTGATGTTATTTTGTGATTCGCAGGCCGAGAATTTTTTATTGCTTATATAAGTACCTTGGAATCTCATATCACAATGATAGAGGTAATATGTCAATCTGATGATAGTCTCATGCCTTGCAAGAATACACATGCGTATGTCTGGTTGTTAGTGAAATTAAGAGACCCCAAGCGTATGATAATTCTTCCTTTCCTCCAAGATCATAGAGTATCCCCAAACCTGCCACCCCTGAATTTACAATAATATAATATTAATAATATAAGTAGAGATTTGTTTTTGGGAAAACATTATGATAATAATAACTAAAATGAACTTTTGGCAAATTGCCTGGAAAATTGGGGGGTTGCATGAATAGGCCATAACCTCACCTCCTCCTAGCATTCTCTGGACTAGATTGAGCTTCGAGAAAAATGCATCAAGTTTTAAATACAGTGGACAACAATCCACTGGATGGGGTGACAGACCCACGACTACATGCCCTTGCAACTTGACCAAGGAGGTGCAAGACAACTGCCTATTGATCTTCTCGATCTTTTAAAGCAGGTACGGGTAAGGACCGTGAGTTTCATTCCATGGCGTGTGAGTCTGGTGTGCAGTTAATGGAATTTGTGAGGGAAGGTTGAAGAGGTTTTCAGTTGTTTGGCACTATTCTAGTGATGATGGTAAGTACATTCGCCTCCTAGTTATTCTGCAAGGTCTCTCTCATTAGGCAGACTATGTTGATTATGTTTGAAGTTGCACTTCAGGTTTTTATGTCTGTTGGCATGATCGGGATGCTCCGCTCTCTTATGAATGCATACTTGGTGCCCTTTCAATGTTGGTGTGCGTTTCTAGCCAAGGGAGAATGTCCTTGGGCTGACACATGGTGAGATTTCTCTGTTTTGTATGTTTTATCTCTGGGCTTTCTCTATTCTTCAGTGTGGGGGTTCCTTTCACCTAGTTCATTTGGTTTGTTTAGTGGGAAACACCAGTTTCTCCTCTAGTTCTTTGTGTCCCTCTTGGCCTTGGACTCAGAAACGTTTGGTATGCCCCCCTCGTTTGTGTATGCTTTGCTTTTGAAGTCATTTGGCAGCAGAGGCCTCCAACCTAGCCTCACTTCTAACCCTATCTTCTCTAGATTTGTCTCTTTGTCCCAAAGTAGCCTTGTTCGCTCCATAGCTATCTAGATGGCATCAAATTTCCCCTAGTTGAGCATGTGTAGTGCTAGAAAGTGAGGAGCTTCCAAGCCTCCTCCCTCACCATGGGCACTTCATCGATTCCTTGGCACATGGGTAGAAAGGGCAGTAGAACAAGCCAGGAAGCTCTTCCATACTAGTACCCCATCGAAAATGTAGAAGAAAATTGATATGTATTTGAATGAGGCTAGGTAGATGCCTTCCCAAACCTCAAAATGCCAAGTCAAGCAGGAGTTCCATGAGTGGGTTTTGAACACCGATTTTTCGAGGTGTAGAGACACAAAGGTTTTCAGAGGCAAGGATTTTTATTGGATGGCCAAAACTATCACTACTCTATCATTGAAAGATGCTTAGGTGAATCGAGTCAAACAGGAGGAAACATTGGACAGGGTGCAATGTTTGGAAGCTAACTTTACTGTGTTGTGTAGAATTTCTTTCGGCATCAGTTTTAAAGTCACCAATTGGAGCTTTGATGACGAGAAGGAATATGTAGAGGTTGCAAGCTCCTCGGGCTCACTAGGCACCAAGTCCAATCCGATTATCCTTGAGGAAGAGATGGAGGCTGACATCAAAGGCAAGGCCAAGATGCATGAGACCTCCAGTCATTCAAGCCTAGCCAAGCCACCTCTTAGTTAATCATGTGGATTTGTTTTCTTTTAGGTTCTTGTCTATCTAGTTATGATTTCAATATAGTAATTATATGTATGTTGTAACATCCCCGACCGTCCAGACACTAGGTAATGCTACCATGCGGAATTTATAGCTTATATAATATATATGCATTTTAATTGAATTAAAACACTTAACAAAAAATCACTGCCATCATACAAACTTAAATAGAGTTAACAATAATTCATACATGCAACGGAATACATGAAAACATACAAGCATCATAACACATGCATAAAATACATAATTAAGCACAACAATGATACTTATCTTTTATCTGGAGTAAATCCACCAACTACGTGCAGACCTTCCACGAACCTTCCAACCTTAGACCACGCTGCTCATCACTCTCAGCAGTAGGTCACCCCCGAGCTGGGACTAAACTCCATCGGGCAAGGGAATTCTAGGCTTGACAAGGACAGCAAGGAAGTTGCACAAAGCAACATGAAGGATCTTTTATCCCAGGAGCCACTTACGCCCACAACCCACAGACCCTCATTACCCACACGCCTGCTCCACCCCAGGAGGATACACCTTCACTAATACAAGTCCATCGGCTAATACCCCTCCCTTACCTTGGGCCTCGGCAACAGGCTGGACCAAAAGTCTCAGAGTACTGTAGCTGCTACGGGACTCCCTTCCAGGGGAAATCACTTCCTAGCAGACTCTCTCACCTGGGAGAGCTTCTCACAGGCCTGACAACCAGTCCTCAACTTAGCTACAGCCGCGTACGGTTGACACCACCAACAACAACAACAACAGGGAAAAACGGGTATGGACACCCAACAAGATAACAGCCTAACGTTAAGTCACAACACGGCTCAGGCGACGACAATTGCGTCGGGGTTCACAGAACACACATGTCAGCTTTTCCCTCCCCGACTAGTTTCTCAGATGTGCGAGGTTATGCAGAGGCAGACGCAGAGGCCAGACGACGAATATGGAAATGGAAAGCGAACCCCCTTCCCGTGAGCGGTTTTCTCCACCGCGTGTACCATGCGTATGTAACCAGAGGTCGACGTCCGAGACCAACAAGTTCAGGCGAAAGATGGCAGATCGACCAACGAACTACCAGCACGGTTTGACTCACCGGATTATTGGTTCCAAAGATCCCTGATGGATGCTCCCGGTTCATGGTTATACAGTGGGTCGAGAATGGCAAGCGAACCCCGAACACAGTTGACGCTTCATCTTTTTAACTGCATGAGCCCAGGTCGACACTTGTCTTCCTGGAGCTGCATGCGATCCATTTAGCCTACGTCCCGAGCTACCAAGAACTTAGGATAACAAAACATATTATGTCCACCTTAGTTTTCAGGAAATAATATTAAAATATTATTCCTCTAGAGGTAAGCCCCCTAGCTTAGCCCCTAGGCCCACATACTTAGCCCCCTCCCTTGCCCAACCTTGTGGAAGCTTAGTCCCCCATCACTCTTTCTTCGTGGTCAGTCTACACACAACGATGTTTATATTTTATTAATGATCTGCATAATTACATATACAAAACAAGCTCACGGCCTTAACATCCTAGACTCCTGGCCTAATCATCACATAAGCCTCCTAGCTTATTATAACTCGGCTCACTAGCCTAACAAACATGTTTACAATTCATAATTACAACTGGGGCTCTACCGGGGGATATTACATATGTGGTCTATAGGTATGTTTGGGATGGTAAAAACTCTTACAAACATATTACAGACATGGTTGCTAAAGTTTGAAGGTTGCTTGATGAATGGTTTCCATTTTGATAGGTATTAGACATGGTTGATTGTACTAATTTTGTTTATTATAAATATACAATAGTTTAACTTAAAAAAAATAACTAAAATGAATTAATTAAAATAAATTAAATTCTAATTAAAAAAGTTACGATTAGTAAAATTGAAAATAGTTAAAAGTAGATTATAACTTTAAATTAAATTATTATTCATATCATAATTACAAAAAATTAAATGATTCACAAAGTGTCAAAATTAGCCCCGTGGGTTAGCTCAAGTGGATGAGTGTTATTTTTTGCTAGAATGAGGTTTCGTGGTCCCTTGTTTACCATCCACAAAATGTGGGGAAGTACTTGAGGGTTTCCCATGCTCGGTTCCAAGAAAAAAAATAGCCAAGAACATGTATAGGGCCTCACTTGATGTCCCCACCGGGTTAGGCCCGTAACGGGCTGCTCAATTGGAGAAAAAAAAAAGAATCAAAATTTTGATTAAAAAATTTACAAAATAAACCTTATAAATAAAGCAAAAATCATAATTAAATTATTAATACTAAATTACAAAAACTTGCTTTAAATAATTAGTTAAAAGTAAATTATAACTTTAAATTCAATTATTATTCATATTATAATTAAAAAAATTAAATGATTAGTTAAAAGTAAATTATAACTTTAAATTCAATTATTATTCATATTATAATTAAAAAAATTAAATGATTGACCAAGAGTGAAAATTTTAATTAAAAAAATTTCAAAATAAACCTTATAAATAAAGCCAATATCATAATTAAATTATTAATACTATTATGAATTCCAGTAAAAACCTGCTTTAAATTATCCTTAACCCAGAGTCAAAATCTTGATAATTTTCAAAGATTCCTGAAATGAATCTCGGAAGGAGAGCCAAAATCAGAATAATTTTCGAAAGGTTCATTTTATATTGGGATTCATGAAATAAACCTCATAAGTAGAGCCAAAATCATTTGTGTATTCCCTGTAATAACCTGTTTTAAATGATCCTCAAAAGGAGTGTCAAAATCTTGATAATTTCCAAGAGCTTATTGAAATGAACCTCGGAAGGAGAGAAAAATAGAATAAATTTCAAAAGATTCATTTTATGTTGGCATGTCAGCGTACTTGAAACATGTGGCCAATAAGAAAACCGACAGTAATTATTTTCAGGCCATCAACTCGTAATAGAAATAAAAATAATTACTATTTTTTTTTAGTGACTATTAATTTTCAGGTGGTGGTGTGATTATGATCATGTTTTGATTTTATAATTTAAATGGTTTTATAGTTAAGAATATGTGTTTTCTTTGGAGGTTACAAGTTTAAATCCAAATAAAATAGGGTATATACATGGTATGGAAAGAAAAATAAAAATAATAATTATTTTTTAGTAGCTAACAACTTTCACGTAGTGATGTGATTATGATCATGGTTTTGGTTTTACAATTTAAATGGTTTTTTTAATGTTTTTTCTTTTTTCAAATTTGGGTTTTGAATATATATTTTTTCTTTTTTCTATTTAGTTTTTTATTTTCCATTTTTAAATTTGGCTTTTGAATATATTTTTTTAAATGTGTTTTTTTCTTCATTTAGGATCCAATTAAGTGACATTTAGGATCCAGTTTTGGGTTTTTTATTTGCATATGGATTTATTGTCAATGCCACAATTTCAATTAGGTAGATTTTCAAGTGACATTAGGATCCAATTTTGGGTTTTTTATTTGTATATGGATTTATTGTCAATGCCAAGATTTCAATTAGGTAGTAATTAGTTATAATTTTAAAATTTAGAAAGAACAAAAAAAAAAACATTTTTTTTAGGTAACACTTTTATTTAGGTGTTGATTTTCAGGTTTTTTTGAGCAACTATTTCATTTTTTAAAGCCATGCTTGAAAAAATTTGTAATTTTGACCTGGTTAGAAAAAATGGTGTTAAACTTTTTGATTTATGGGTTGATTTTCAAGTTTTTTATGCAAAAAAAAAAGGGTTTTAAGGGCAGAGTTCTCGTTTTGAGGTCATAGTTGGGTAAACTAACCTTGTTTAGTTTAATTAATTTATTTATTTTCACTCTAATTAATTTGTTATTATAAATTAATTTAATATAACTCAAATATAATTTCAAAAATTTATGGGACATTAAATATATTCATACTCTACTTAACTTAGTGGTGCTTTATCTTTCATCCTTTTCTTACTCTACTTAAGTAGAATAATATTCAAATATTTTTTTTAAAAAGGAAAATTGAAAGAATAGAAAACTACATGTTCCTTATGTAAGAGGATGTTCAAGTTATTATTAATGAATATGTTGATTATTTTTTTAATTAATTTTTAAATAAATTGCACAACCAAACCATCGATAATCAACCCACCATGAAAATGAAAATGAAAAATGGAAACGTCAAAAGTAGGTAATAGAACTTTGCATTTGTCTATTTAATGATGAAGAGTTTAAGAGCTTGGCTTTTACAATTATAGGAAATAGGTGAAACATTGTATCTAATACATCATCATAAAATGCAATAAGGGATCGATGTAGGGCACTCCACCCCTTTTACTAGAAAAGGGGTGGATACATGACAATTTTTTTTTTTTATTAATTTGTATTTTATAAAAAAATATTTTATATTTATTTTTTAAATATAAATATGCATTAAAAACAATTCACTAAATTATTATGTATATGAATTAAAAAATTTAAACTTTGCTTTGATATGAATTATTTAAAAATAAAATATTTTTAATTATATTAATTTTTAATTTTAATTATTTAAAATTAATTGATTATATTTAATAATAAAAATTTAATATAAAATATATTTTTTATAATAATCTTAATTGATTATATTATTTGTTAGTTTTGATTATTTCAAAAATGAATTATAATAAGAAATATGATGAAAATAAATAATCTTAATTGATTATATTATTTGTTAGATTTGATTTCAAAAATGAATTCTAATAAAAAAAATATGATGAAAATGTATTTGGATTATTTCCATTTTTAAAATATCATATCTATAGTAAAAAACAAAAACAATATATAATAAACACTAAAAGATAATTTCAATTTTTAAAGATATTTTATAACTTTTTGAAACATTTTAATTATTATTTTGATTAAAAATCATAAAAAAAAAAAAAAACTAAAAAAATCTTAAAAACATCTTAAACATCTTAACTTACAAATAAAACGTTTGAAGTCTCTTTCAAACACACCAATTAATATTCAATAGAATTGAGAGTTACTTTTGCTGTGGAGAAAAGTTGGTGTTCGGGAATTCTCTAGTTAAGGGTTTGCCACTAATTGGAACACTATCACTGTATAAGTTGGCATATGCTGACTTCAATTCCAAGTATGGGTTTCATGATGTATACATTGTATTTTTCATTTACTTTTAGTGTTTAGGTTTTTCATGGTGGGAAAATCTCAGATATCTAATCTTTAGCAATCAAGGTCTTGCTAAATGTTGTTAGTTCCTCATCACTTTAAAGGAATTGGGGTGGATATGGCTTTTTCTAATATATATATATATATATATATATATATATATATATATATATATATATATATATAAAGGATGGATATGGTTTTAGGATTATCAAATGTGAATTTAAAGTTTTCTAATTTGGAGATGTTGTTGAATATCATGATTCATCTTCATTTGCTTGAATATGAGGAAGATGTTATTAGTTATTGAATATCATGATTCATCTTTATTTGCTTGAATATGAGGAAGATGTTATTAGTTATTGAATATCATGATTCATCTTCATTTGTTTGAATATGAGGAAGCATCAACCCTAGCTTTTTAAGTGGATATGTAACAAGAATGTTCAAGTGGAGAAGTTTAAAAGTGTCTTGACATTTTGAGTAAATACTCCGTTCATTATTAAAATATCATAATTAAAACTTTAAGAAATGGAAAAAAATAAACTTATAAATAAATATAAATAAATTTGAAGGAAAATGATAATAATAATAATAATAATTTAATTCTTATCAATATCATTGATGTTAAAAAAGTTTATTACATGAAAAACAATATATTTTATCCTATGTAATTGTAATTTGTAATAAAGTTAATAATAATAATAATATAATATTTATCTTACAATTTGTATATTTTCCTTTAAAATATGTACTCACATTGTACAATATTACATGATATATTATATATATTTACAAGATTACATTATATATATATATATAAACTTGAGTGAGCTTAATGGCTAAAGACATGTGTTTCCTCTTTGAAGGTTATGGGTTTAAATCTAGAATGAGATCAATTAAAAATATATTATTATTATTAAGCAATATTAGATGATTTAGTAATATTAATAATAATACAATATTTTATTTTATTTTAAATAGAAACTCATAAATTTTATGCAAATTTAAACAACACTAGTACATCAATCTAAAGTCTTCCAAAATTATACAAACCTAGTAGATCCAAACCAAAATACATAGCTTAATTACATATGTTGGAAAAAGTTCCCACTGGCTACTATCTATTACTGTAGATTCTATAAAAACTACCTAAGATATATATAACTTTAAAAAACATAGACTATTTAGAAAATGTTGTAGTTGGTGGCTTCTTCTAGTCCTTGGTTGGGTGATCTTGGTTCATGTTCACCTATCTCCATGGCTTCAAAAAGTTGTTGAACCTTGTCCTCCTCTCTAATTTCTCCCTGTCCAGAATTGGCTAATGTGATTTGATTTGAAACCCTGAGTTAGCATTCTTACTTAACTGAGCTACCAGGTCTCTCAACATGACACATTTTGTTTCAAGATTGACAACATGTTGCTTTAATTGGGCCAACATTCCCATAATGGAAGTAACTTGAGAAATTACTTGTTGTTCATTGTCTTATATCTTGATTGTGAAACAACAAATGGAGAACCTATTTCCCTGTATCATTTCTTCATGAACCTATAAAATCCTCTTCATTTCGTGTTGCTCTTGGTAGTCCATAGTTCCAATAGTGAAATCAATATACTTTTATGGAGCGAAGCATTGGAACCAATTGTAGGGGCATAAACAGAGTTGAAAACTCGAATTATCCTCTGAGAAAACAATTTTTTTTTCATGGATACAAGACTAGAAACCACAGTGCCCGACCCACTTGGAAAGATGCAAAGAACTGGAGGCTAAATCTTCACTCGAAGTCCCAATGTTCTAGAAAGGAAACACTTGACTCCAAAAAGAGATGGTGTTAGAGCACACATAGAACCATACAGAACTTGCATGAAATCAAATCTACAAGCAACAAACATAGTGAAAGCAATTAAATTCACCTACCTAGAAACAAAGCCACAACTTCAGAAAGATGCACAATCCCAACATTTGGCTATGAGAGAAGGAAGAGACCAACAATCCCGCCTATGCTTCACGTTGAATATCTCCATTATCCCACCTTCACCAGGATTTAAAACTAAGACGAATTTAGTACAAAAATTCCACACCAGGATGAGCATGTGCGAGGAGAGCGTGAGTCTCATTGTGTTTATGGCCAAGCTTGGAAAAATGAGATGCCTTGTGATCAACGTGTGTAACATTAACTGAATGGTACTTGTCACTTGGTGTGTTAATTTCCTAAGGTACGACTTGATTAGATAATGTGCCATTAACCCTTAGAACCCAAAATTTTAATATTGTGCCCTCATTTGCAAAAGTGTCAACTTCAAAGTTGTGTTCTCTTAGGACATGGAAAAATGTCATTTTTTGAAACCTCGATACCTACTTTGAGATCTTGTTCAAGATTGATGTTATTTTGTGATTCGCAGGTCAAGAAGTTTTTATTGCTTATATAAGTACCTTGGAATCTCATATCACAATGATAGAGGTAATATGTCAATCTGATGATAGTCTCATGCCTTGCAAGAATACATAGGTTTATGTTTGGTTGTTAGTGAAATTAAGAGACCCCAAGCATATGATAATTCTTCCTTTCCTCCAAGATCATAGAGTATCCCCAAACCTGCCACCCCTGAATTTACAATAATAAAATATTAATAATATAAGTAGAGTTTTTTTTTGGGAAAACATTATGATAATAATAACTTAAATGAACTTTTGGCAGATTGCTTGGAAAATTGGGGGTTGCATGAATAAGCCATAACCTCACCCCCTCCTAGCATTCTATGGACTAGATTGAGCTTCGAGAAAAATGCATCAAGTTTTAAATATAGTGGACAACAATCCATTGGATGGGGTGACCGACCCAAGACTACATGCCCTTGCAACTTGACCAAGGAGGTGCAAGATAACTGCCTACCGATCTCCTCGATCTTTTAAAGCAAGTACGGGTAAGGATTGTGGGTTTCATTCCATGGCGTGTGAGTCTGGTGTGCGGTTAATGGAATTCGTGAGGGAAGGTTGAAAATGTTTTCAGTTGTTTGGAACTATTCTAGTGATGATGGTAAGTAGATTCGTCTCCTAGTTATTCTGCAAGGCCGCTTTCATTAGGCAGACTATGTTGATTATGTTTGAAGGTGCACTTCAGGTTTTTATGTCTGTTGGCATGGTTGGGTTGTTCCGCTCTCTTATGAATGCATACTTGGTGCCCTTTCAATGTTGGTATGAGTTTCTAGCCAAGGGAGAATTTCCTTGGGCTGACACTGGGTGAGATTTCTCTGTTTTTTATGTTCTATCTCTGGGCTTTCTCTATTCTTTAGTGTGGGGGTTCCTTTCACCTAGTTCATTTGGTTTGTTTGGTGGGAAACACCAGTTTCTCCTCTAGTTCTTTGTGTCCCTCTTGGCCTTGGACTCAGAAACGTTTGGCATGCCCCCCTCGTTTGTGTATGCTTTGCTTTTGAAGTCATTTGGCAGCAGAGGCCTCCAACCTAGCCTCACTTCTAACCCTATCTTCTCTAGTTCTGTCTCTTTGTCCCAACTTAGCCTTGCTCGCTCCATAGCTATCCAGATGGCATCAAATTTCCCCTAGTTGAGCATGTGTAGTGCTAGAAAGCGAGGAGCTCCCAAGCCTCCTCCCTCACCATGGGCACTTCATCGATTCCTTGACACATGGGTATAAAGGGCCATAGAACAAGCCAAGAAGTTCTTCCATACTAGTACCCCATCGAAAATGTAGAAGAAAATTGATATGTATGTGAATGAGGCCAGGTAGATGCCTTCCCAAACCTCAAAACGCCAAATCAAGCAGGAATTCCATGAGTGGGTTTTGAACACTGATTTTTTCAGGTGTAGAGACACAAAGGTTTTCAGAGCCATGGATTTTTACTAGATGGCCAAAACTATCACTAATCTATCATTGAAAGATGCTCAGGTTAATCGAGTCAAACATGAGGAAACATTGGACAGGGTGCAATGTTTGGAAGCTAACTTTACCTTGTTGTGTAGAGTTGCTTTCGGCATCAATTTTAAAGTCACCAATTGGAGCTCTGATGATGAGAAGGAATATGTAGAGGTTGCAAGCTCCTCAGGCTCACTAGGCACCAAGTCCAATCCAATCATCTTTGCGGAAGAGATGGAGGCTAACATCAAAGGCAAGGCCAAGATGCATGAGACCTCCAGTCATGCAAGCCTAGCCAAGCCACCTCTTAGTTAATCATGTGGATTTGTTTGCTTTTAGGTTCTTGTCTATCTAGTTATGATTTCAATATAGTAATTATATGTATGTGGTTCATAGGTATGTTTGTGATGGTAAAAACTCTTACAAACATATTACATACATGGTTGCTAAAGTTTGAAGGTTGCTTGATGAATGGTTTCCATTTTGATAGGTATTAGACATGGTTGATTACACTAATTTTGTTTCTTATAAATATACAATAGTTTAACTTTAAAAAATAACTAAAATGAATTAATTAAATTAAATTAAATTCTAACTAAAAAATACGATTAGTATAATTGAAAATAGTTAGAAATATATTATAACTTTAAATTAAATTATTATTCATATTATAATTAAAAAATAAATAAATAATTTACAAAGAGTAGAAATTTTGATTAAAAAATTCACAAAATAAACCTTACAAATAAAACCAAAATCATAATTAAATTATTAATACTATTATGAATTCCAGTAAACGATCCTAAGTTAAAAGTAGATTATAATTTTAAATTAAATTAGTATTCATATTATAATTAAAAAAATTAAATGATCGACAAAGTATTACAATTTTGATTAAAATTTTCACAAAATAAACTTTATAAATAAATTATTGTTTTAAGTTTTTTGTGGTGTGAGTTTTCAGAATTATTATCTGGATTTTTCACAGTGAAATTCATTTTTATCTTGATGTTTCGGATCCTTTACCTCTTTACCTGGATTCATCTTCAAAACAGATTAATCAAAATCTGTCTTGAAACCAAAATCATAATTAAATTATTTCGAATCCTTTACCTCTTTACCTGGATTCATCTTCAAGACAAATTAATCAAAATCTGTCCTGAAACCAAAATCATAATTAAATTATTAATACTATTATGAATTTTATTAAAAACCTGCTTTAAATGATACTTAACAACAAGAGTCAAAATCTTGTTAATTTTCAAAGAAGGCCTCCTGCTATACAGGTAGGACTCTGAGAGGTAGCTAAGGAAGGCCTCCTGCTTCTCACGAAGGAAGGCCTCCTGCTAATGGCAAAATCTGTGGACAATTGAAACTCAGGCGTTACTCATCACACAATCCCACCAATGACTATATATTTGATTTTGCATTGACTCTTCATGTTTGCTTTGATTGAACTCAAAATCGCGAAAAACAACATCGATTACGAACTAGCTCCACAACGAAAGCACCAACAAATCCTGGTTCCCACAAGATTCATGAAATGAACCTCGGAAGGAGAGCCAAAATCAGAATAATTTTCGAAAGGTTCATTTTATATTGGGATTCATGAAATAAACCTCATAAGTAGAGCCAAAATCATAATTAAATTATTAATAGTAATTATTAATAGTATTGTGGATTCCCTGTAATAACCTGCTTTAAATGATCCTCAAAAGGAGAGTCAAAATCTTGAAAATTTTCAAGAGCTAATTGAAATGAACCTCGGAAGGAGAGCAAAAATCAGAATAAATTTCAAAAGATTCATTTTATGTTGGCATTTCAGCGTAGTTGAACACATGTGGCCAATAAGACAACCGACACAGGCTAATAAAAATAATTATTATTTTTTTAAGTGATTATCAACTTTCACGTGGTGATGTAATTATGGTGATGATTTTGGTTTTACAATTTAAATGATTTTATGATTAAGAATATGTTTTTTTTCCTTGAAGGTAACAAGTTAAAATCTAAATAGAATAGAGATAGAATAGGGTATGTACACTGTATAGAAGGAGAAATAAAAATAATTACTATTAAAAGGAGAAATAAAAATAATTACTATTAATGACTATTAACTTTCACTTAGTGATGTGATTAACTTTCACTTAGTGATGTGATTATGATCATAATTTTGGTTTTACAATTTAAATGATTTTATGGTTTTACAATTTAAATAATTTTATGATTAAAAACATGTATTTTTTTTCTTGGAGATTACTCAAATCCAAATAAAAAGATCTTTATCCCACACGTAAGAAATTTCATATATGAATTTGATGTTTCTTGACTTTGACTTTAAGCTTAAAATTATATTATTATTATTTATAATAATCCATTATATTCCCAGTATCTTTGAAATTAAATTATTATTATTCGTCATGATGTATATCTTTCAAATTAGATTTATGACCATGCAAGATTCTTTCAATAATATAGGATCAGCAAGAACCCAACTATTGTTATGAACTTAGTAGGAAACAAAATTCCATCGTTGGCTACAGGCTCTACATCAATTTCGATCAACAGATTATTCGCAAGATCAATTTCGATCAACAGATTATTCGCAAGTTTAGATTCCTGAGTTGGTAGGCCATATTACATCGAAAGAGGCATGGAGAGACCTGGTTCAGCTCGGATTCATAGCAATGAGAGAGATTTGTTGACGGAACTGTTGTTAAGCGAAAATGATGAGGAAACTCAGCTGCTTTTCACGTTTGGAGACGAACACGACTCTGGTATTTATGAAGGAGAGCCTTCAGATGATGTCAAGTGCACTGTAGGGGGTGTATGGGAGGAAGTCAAAAAGATGTGCTGGCTAGCAGGACCTATGATTGGAGTGAATCTGTTGCAGTATTGCTTGTCGATGATCTCGATTATGTTGGTGGGGCATTTGGGTGAGCTTGCACTTTCCAGTGCTGCCATTGCTACTTCTTTTGCAGTTGTTACCGGGTTTAGTGTGCTGGTATGATTACAGAACTTTGCTATCATTGGGGTTTTACAGTGTAAACTCATTTATGAGGTTTGTTTAAATTAAAACTCCATCACAAGGGAGGACTGGAAAGATTGGTAAAATAAGCAATTCCCCAGTTTTATTGTTTTTTTCATAACTCACCAAGGTATTGATGACCTTGTACCAACACAAGATGTACGTATTTGGGCCATCCTATTTCTCTTTTAAAATTATGTGAAGTCCACCCAAGATGCTGCAAATTCCACATATTTCTGAGTCTCTAGAGTCTTATTTGACATATTTGAGGAACTCTATTTCAATATTTGTCTATTCTAGCTGGTCAAATTTTCGTTTCAATTACGTCTTCTTGGCAAAGATTGATTTTCCACTTAAATTATTTGCTTCATATATGTAATTACTAGCAATTTTGATATGATCTGCAAAAATCTCTGCTGGGATACTTAGAAAATACAAAATCTCAGGAACTTTTCTTAACCTTATGTTTACGAGCATGCTTAGCAGGCTTCTAAGGTAAACTGGATAAAAGTGTGCACGAGTCCACCTCAATTCACTTGCCGGTTTAAAGTATCCCTTAATGCAGGTTGAACCTTGTAGTTGTTAAAATACAAGCTGATCAGGTTCATTTTGTTTGTAGAATGATATGCAAGTGAATGCACTTCAGTTTAGCTAGAAGTCAGAAATGGATCTTTCAAGCTTTGAAAGTCCTGGACAGTAGACTGATCAGCTGTCCTTTTGTTACCCGTGTGTATATTAACAGATGGGGATGGCGAGTGCATTAGAGACACTTTGTGGACAGGCCTACGGAGCAAAGCAATATCATTTGCTTGGAATTCAACTGCAGAGAGCAATTTTTGCTCTTTTTTGTGTGAGCATACCACTTGCCGTGCTATGGGCATATATGGGACACATTCTTGCAGCCCTTGGGCAAGACCCTTTAATATCTATTGAAGCAGGGAAATATGCAAGATGGATGATTCCCAGTTTGTTTGCTTATGCAGCTCTTCAGCCCCTTGTGAAATTTCTTCAATCACAGGGTATTGTCTTTCCAATGATGTTAAGCTCTGCAATAACTCTCTGTTTCCATGTCCCCATCTGTTGGGTATTGGTTTTCAAAGTCGGATTAGGTAATAAAGGGGCTGCATTAGCCAACAGCATTTCCAATTGGCTGAATGTAGCACTTCTGTCACTTTATGTTACATTTTCCCCCGCATGCAAGAAGACATGGACATCCTTCTCAAGGGAAGCTTTATCTGATATTTATAACTTTCTTAAGCTTGCTATTCCATCTGCAGTGATGCTCTGGTATATGCGTTCTTTCCCTTAGGCTGTAGAGTGTGGTTGAATTTTAAAAAATTATACATTGCTCAATCTCATTTTCTATTTTTCCTTATTCTATTTCTTTTTGCCAGCTTCATGGTGTTCAAAATTTTAAAACTATCTCCTGAGTAGGAATCAATTCATATATGAAACTATACTCGATATTCTTAATCATGCTATTATGTTCTGTTCCTAAGTTAATACTTGTATGTTTGTCCGCAGCTTAGAGTATTGGTCTTTTGAAATGCTTATTCTCCTCTCCGGTTTGTTGCCTAAGCCAGAACTTGAGATGTCGGTTCTCTCTATTTGGTAAGTATGATATATCAGACAAATTTATTTTACAGAAAGCTTAATAATGACATCTGCTTTTCCACTGCCAATAGTCACTTTATTTTGATTTGAGCTCGCTTTTGATTATTTGCAGCATTAGCATTGCTTCTCTTGCATATATGATTCCGTTAGGCCTGGGTGCTGCCGTAAGGTTGGTACAGCTGATTCAAAAATCTCGCTAAGTGCAAATTCTTGGAGGATACTAAAGTGGCAGTCTTAAATTCTGTTCATATTTTTCATACTAACTTTTTGAATTGCAGTACACGAGTTTCCAATGAACTGGGGGCTGGACGCTCGCGTGCTGCACGTTTATCAGCGCATGTCGCACTTTGTATGTCAGCCATGGAGGCCCTTGTGATAGGATCTATTTTATTCTGTATTCGAAATGTCTTGGGTTATGCTTATAGCAACGAAGGAGAGGTAGTAGATTATGTTTCCAGCATGATGCCGCTGTTTGCATCCTCAACAGTGATGGATGGCATCCAAAGTGTTCTATCAGGTAGATAATATTTCTCATAGATTTCTTCTGATCTGGAAATGTTCTAGAATCGTTCATATTCATATATAGAGAGAGTATGTCTCTAAAAACAGACACATACCCCGAGAGGTAACGTTTTCTGAAACTTCAACACTTTCTCAGGTATTGCTAGAGGATGCGGATGGCAAAAGTTAGGTGCCTATGCAAATCTTGGGGCATACTATGTGGTTGGCATTCCGATAGCGGTCATTTTGGCCTTTGTACTCCATGTTGGTGGCAGGGTTAGTTACACTCTCTCCTTCAATTCAAGATACTGAAATATGTCCGTCCACTGTTTATGAGTAGA
>ML809142.1:175718-199483 GCA_009831015.1 Picea engelmannii | reverse complement strand
TGTACTCGCTATAACATCCATCTGACTACTCTGGTCATCATAAACCTCTGCACTGTGATGATGTCCCAAAGTGGAGACATTACAAAAACAAGGGAAGGGAGCTCACTTGCAAGTCTTCCTAGGGTTTCGAAACAAAATTTATCCAAGGAAAACAAGATAACATGCAAATTATCACCACTTTGATAAAGCATTTACTTAATACACCAAGAATAAACCATCAATTACTTGAAAAGACCACTTACTAGTCAAGTTGAGCATGAAAGAAACCCTATCATGTAATCATCCACAAGAAACATGAAAAAGCATCCACTAGATCAATCTTCAAGAAGTGCACATAGGTTCTCCATGATGAATAAGAGAGTAAACAAGTACTAGAGATGATTCTCCACAAGATGAGTTATGATTTACAAATGAAGAAGTGCTAGACTATATTTATGAGGAAACCCTAGCGCTTTACCTCTCTAAAAGCCCCTAAACAACATTAAATCCATGATACAAGGTGGATAGGTCTAGGCTGACCCCCGAAATAGCCTCCAACATAAAAATAAAATGCTAACACATCAAGACATCCTCTAAAATAGCCACGCATGTGAGTGTAGGATGCCAAAAGAGGGTGACGTCATCTCCTCAAGGGGTATAAGGCCTCCCAAAGTCACATCAATACCCAAAAGGTGCAAAGCATCATGATGTTGGTTGTGGAGCCTGATTATCTTTCTAATTCAAATGTAGGTCAAAGAAACTGTAGGATACATGATTTTTTTTTAATGCAATTCAAATATTGTAATTTTGTAGTCAATCTGAACTGTTCATTATAAGGTCACATATCTGACAACAAAAGTTATGTTAGGGTATTTTTCCCTATAAGGCAACCCTCTTTTATGTATGAGGGAATTGTAGTACGGCGGGAGAGGAAAGTGAATATTGTATTCTGAGATAGGAGAATGTGAGAGAAAGAAGAGGAAGTTACAACGGATGTGTTGTAGGTTGTATCCCTTCATTTGTTGGATAATAATGAAGGAAGGACATGGCAATTTCTCTGGTGGACGTAGCCCACATTGGGTGAACCACGTATATCTATGTCTCTATTGTATTGTGTATCTTTTGTGTTTTATTTCTGCATTTGTTTTATTTTATTGTTTTATGATCCTGTTTATTCTAACAACTGGTATCAGAGCCAAAGGTAACTCGCAGGAAAAGAGGGTTCCTAGTTCGAGTGGGAGCAATGGCGGAAGATGAAAAGTTTAGGGTCGAGAAATTTAACATCCAAAACTACCAACTATGGAAGATGCAAATGGAAGATTATTTATATCAGAAGGATCTATTTCTACCATTGGGTGGAATAACAAAGAAGCCGATGGCCATGAAAGACAAAGAATGGGAGGTTCTTGACATAAAGGCACTAGGAACGATATGACTGTGCCTAGCAGCGTCGATGACTTTCAATATTTCGAAAGAAAAAACAATGAAGGATTCGATGAAGGCATTGGCTAGACTATATGAAAATCCCTCGGCCTCCAACAAGATATTTCTAATGAAGCGATTATTTAATATGAAGATGTTAGAAGGTGGGTCTGTTGCAGATCATTTAAATGAATTTAATATGGTTAATAATCAGCTAAGTTCTGTAAAAGTGAACTTTGATGATGAGGTTAGCGCTCTTCTAATCTTGTGCTCATTGCCAGAAAGCTGGAACGGGCTTGGTCATGGTTGTAAGTAATTTTGTCTCTGGTTCAAATACTCTAAAATTTGATGATGTTATTGGTGTTATCCTTAGAGAGGAAATGCGATGGAAAAGCACAAGTGAGACATCATGAAATGCGTTGACCATGGAGAACAGGGGAAGACAAAAGGAAAGAGGAAAGAGTCCAGGGAACCGTGGGAATTCTAGGAAGGGCAGATCCAAATCCAGATTGGGAAAGATAGAGTGTTGGAATTGCGAGAAGAAAGGACATCTGAAGAAAGACTGCAGAGCTCCAAAGAAACAAAGAGATGGACACCCCACATCAAAGCATCAAAGAGAAACAAACAAGTGATGTGTTACAAGATGCTTTGATTCTTTCTTTAGATAATACTACCGAGTCTTGGGTAGTAGATTCAGTGGCTTCATTTCATGCCACAACCCATAGGAAATATTTTCAAGATTATGTTCAAGGTAATTTTGGATAGGTTTATTTGGGTGATGATGAACCATATCAAATTGTTGGAATGGGTAAGGTAAAAATAAAGCAAAAGAATGGAAACCAATGGTTACTGAAAGAGGTGAGACATATACCAGATCTGAGAAGAAATTTAATTTCAACAGGGCAATTGGCAAGTAAAGGTTGTATATCTATATTTACAGATAAGGCGTGGAAGGTCACTAAAGGATCACTTGATCTAGGTGGATATTGGTGGCCACTCACCTATTCCAACTGGCTTCTCTTGTCAGTTTTTAGTTCAACACGTTCTTTTGTACTTCATTGTAATTGTGGGTTCTATACTTTTGGGGTTGTCTGAAGCCCTACACATCTTCCAGGTGGATACTGGTGTCCTCCCACCTAATCCAACTGGCTTATTTTGTATGTTTTCATGTCAACACATCTTTCTGTACTTCCAGGGCCGTTTTGGGGCCCTAAACAGTGTTTTTTTGGCGTGCCACAGTTAAACTGTAGATGAAGTCAAAGTTTGACGGCATAATGTGTAGTTATCGAAAAGACCTGTCCAACGGGCTATCACGCGCCTAAAATGGAGATCGTATGCAAAAGTTATGACCCCGAGAAGTTAATGCACTAACTTACCCAAATGGGGCCCACATGACTTTTGGCATTTCATCTCCTAGGGTTAGGTTTTTGGATGTTTAGGGTTTTGGCATTCATATTTATCATAAAAAGGCCTTCAGAGCCTCATTGTGATGATCGTTTGCGAATGAGCGTAGCCGTCACATCTCTTCTCAAAGATAAAGCTGCCACCATTCTAGCAAGTCTTGCACTATGTATTTTTACAGTCTCTTTACAATTATTTCATTAATAGAAATCAAGTATTGTTGTATTTCTCTGTTTCTGGAAATTTTCATGAGTATTTCATTGGAATATCTTTGCTTTTATTTCGTTTTGAAAATAATCTGGATCATCACTGGTAATGGCAAAAGGAGAGAAGGTAGGTACATTGTATTTATGTATTGTTAATGTTGAATCTTCTATCTCTTTAGCTTCTACAGGAGTGGATACAACACTGTGGCATCATAGACTTAGACACATGAGTGAGAAGGGGATGCATATATCAAGTTGTTGAATTTGTTGCCACATCTTAAACAAGTTGATTTGGATTTCTGTGAGCACTTTGTTTATGGAAAACAAAAGAGAGTCAGGTTTCAAACAGATGTATGGGGGCCAACTCAGGTATCATCTCTTGGTGGCTCTCGATATTATCTTCCTTTTATTGATGATGCAACTAGAAAAACTTGGGTTTATTGTATTCGACAAAAATATGATGTTTTTGATACTTTTAAGAAATAGAAAACTTTGGTTGAAAATGAGACAGGAAAAAGGTTGAAGTATATCAGATCAAATAATGGAAGTGAATACTGCAGCAAGGAGTTTGATAATTATTGTTCATACCATGGGATTCGTAGAGAAAAATAGTTCCAGGAACACCACAAGAAAATGGTGTGTCAGAAAGGATGAACAAGACAATCATGGAACGTGCAAGGAGTATGAGATTGCATGTTGGGTTGCCCTTACAATTCTGGGAAGATGCTGTAGATACTGTTGTTTACTTAATAAATAGAGGACCTTCAAGCTCTTTGGATGGTGGCATTCCAGAGGAGGCATGGACAGGTAAAAATGTATACTATTCATTTATGAAAACTTTCGGTTGTGAAACATTTCTCCATATTGATAAAAAAAATAGAACAAAACTTGAAGCAAAATCCAAGAAGTGTACCTTTATTGGATACGGTGTTAATGATTTTGGTTATAGCTTATGGGATTATGAAAATCACAAAATCATTAGGAGTAGAGATGTCATATCCAATGAAAAGGTCATGTACAAAGATCAATTGCAGGGAAAGAAACAAGAAAAAGAAAAACGAGAATACATAGTGCTTGATGAGATCACTGAAAAAGAAACTCCAAATGTACCAGAAAATCAAAATGTACAACAACAGGGGTAATAGGTACCTCAAACTCCTGCAAGTGTTGTTAGAAGATCTACCAGGTTAATTAGACCCCCTGGACAATACTCTCCTTTGTTGTATTATTTATTGTTGACTGATTCTAGTGAACCAAGGTGAACTAGAAAGTTATTAAGAGGCAATGCAGGTAGACACTAAAAAGAAGTGAGAGCAAGGCATGAAAGAGGAAATTGATTCCTTTGTAAATAACCAGACTTGTGACTTGGTTTAGTTGCCTGCAGGAAAAAAAACATTGCAGAATAAATAGGTTTACAAGTTGAAGGAAGAAGATAGAGGAAAAAAGCGTTACAAGGCTAGACTTGTTGTAAAGGGGTTTGCACAGAAGAAAGGTATATATTTTGATGAAATATTTTCTCCTGTTGTTAAAATGACTTTGATTAGGACCATTTTAAGTCTTGTGGCAGTAGAAGATTTGCATCTTGAATAGTTAGATGTAAAAACAACTTTTCTCCATGGGGATTTGGATGAAGAGATTTATATGCAGCAACCACAGGGGTATGAGGTCAAAGGGAATGGGAATTTGGTATGCAAGTTGAAGAAGAGATTGTATGGCCTAAAACAAGCTCCAAGACAGTGGTATTTGAAGTTTGACAGGTTTATGACAGAACAAGGTTATAGTAGATGTCATTCTAATCACTTTATTTATTTTAAGAGGCTAGAAAATGGAAGCTATATTATCTTGCTATTGTATGTAGATGACATGCTTGTTGTAGGGTCTAACATGCAAGATATAAATGTGCTCAAGAAGAAATTAGCTAATTCATTTGCGATGAAGGATTTGGGTGCTGTAAAGAAAATCCTTGGTATGAGAATAACAAGAGACATGAAAAATCACAGATTGACATTGTCTCAGGGTGAGTACATAGAAAAGGTGTTGGAGAGGTTTATAATGCAGAATGCAAAACCAGTTAGTACACCTTTGGCCAACCATTTCACATTAACCAAGGAAAGGTGTCCCAAGACACAAGAGCAGATAGAATACATGTCTAGGGTCCCTTATTCATTGGTAGTTGGCAGCTTGATGTATGCGATGGTGTGCACAAGACCAAATATTGCACATGCAGTGGGAGTTGTGAGCAGGTATATGAACAATCCAAGTAAAGAACATTGGGAGGCAATGAAGTGGATTCTCAGGTATTTGAGAGGTACTACTACTCATGCATTGTGTTTTGGAGGTTCAAACACTGTACTACATGGATATGTTGACTCAGATATGGAAGGTGATAAAGATAGCAGGAGGAGCACCACAGGGTATGTTTTTACTGTAGGTGGAATAGTAGTAAGTTGGATTTCGAAACTGCAAAAGGTTGTTGCACTTTCAACAACAAAAGCAGAGTATGTTGTTGCTATAGAGGCTAGTAAAAAGATGATTTGGTTACAGAGGTTTATGGAGGAATTGGGAAAGAAGCAGGAGAATAACAGGTTGTACTATGACAGCCAGACTGTCATTCATCTTGCAAAGAACTCAACCTTCTATTCTAAGACTAAGCATATACAACTCAGGTACCATTTCATAAGTTGGAAAAGATACACACTACTAGAATCCTGCAGACATGTTAACAAAGGTAGTAACCAGGGAGAAACTGATTCCTGCTCAGTTTCAGTTGGCCTTCAAGCATGAAGGTAAAGATGAGAAATTTTCCAGGTCCAAGGTGGATCATAGTCCAACAGGTACAACAATGGAGTTGTTTGTTGGGTTGTTATATTCTTTGCAGTGAAAGTCTAGTCGAGGTGAATCGACTAATGGTCGAAGTCGAGGTAGATCGACAGCAAGTCGAAGGTCGAGGGAGTCGACCGGGTAAAGTCGAAGTTGAAGATATCGACGACAAGTCAACCGACAAGAGGTCGAAGTGCGGGCGTGAGACGACCGACTAGAGACCGAATGAAGGTCGACTAGTAAACCTGACTTGGAGTTGACTGTAACAGAATCCCAGGATTTGCAGGATTTGTAGTCAATGATATGCATGGATCTGTAACCGTTTTTGGGCACCAATCTTTAGGGCTTTTCCTATTGTAAAGCCTATAAAGAGGCGTGTTGTAAGGTCGTAAAGGCTAATGTTGTAATGCTAGTGCATGGTAATTGTAGGTTGTTGGTCATGCATATGTAAGCCGATTTGGCTACAGGGTTGTTCTTGCCTATGCAAGAGGGTATGATGTCGATTGTGTCTTAGGTGTGGACGAAGGTTAGGCATGTAACCTTTTATTCTGATTGAATAAGAAAACAAGAGAGAAAAACGCTGAAAGGAATGTTGGTTTCTCTCGGTTAAGGGTTCTAGGGTAAAATCTCGGTGTACTATGTGATTGCTTGTTTCATTTGCGTTCTTGATTAAATTCTTCTTCTCTTCTGCTAGGATTAGTGTGGAAGTGTCCTGCATTTCCTGACAAGTGGTATCAGAGCTTAGGTTTTCCCTGACAAATGAGTGTTCAAAGCGGTACTATGCTTTGACGAGTATTACAGATCTTGATTTGCCAATCTTGAATCTGAGAACTAAACCATAGTTACAGTAAGAGTCGTAAGTCATAAATTGTGTTAAAGATCGTGGTAAAGAATGACGAGCAGTTATGGAATAGAGATAGAAAAATTCAATGGCCAGAATTTTGAGCTTTGGAAGCTTAAAATGGAAGATCTTCTTGTGGATCAAGAACAATGGACAGTGGTTTGTCCAGGTACCCATCCGACAAGCATGTCAACGGAAGAATGGGAGAAACTCGAAAGATGAGCAAGAAGTACAATTCGACATTGTCTTGCAGATTCGGTGCTGCTGAATGTCTCAGGTGAAGATTCGGCCAAGAAACTGTGGGACAAGCTAGGAAGCTTATACCAGTCGAAATCTCTGGTAAATAAGTTGTTTCTCAAAAAGAAAATGTATCTTCTGAGGATGAGTGATGACAGTTCGGTGATTGAGCATTTAAATGCGTTTAACACCGTGTTAAGCCAGTTATCGTCTGTGGATATTAAGATCACTGATGAGGAGAAGTGTATCGGCCTATTACGTTCTTTGCTAGACTCTTGGGATAGCTTAGTTGTGGCTATTGGGAGTAACACAACCACACTAGCGCTAGAGGACGTGGTTGCTTCTCTGCTGTCGGAAGAAATGAGAAGGAAGAACATGGAAGGATCGACCAAAGATGCTTTGGTAGTGAGAGGTCGACTGGTAGACAGAGACAATGGCAGATTCTCCAGTAGAAAGCTTAGTCGAAGCATAGATCTAAATCCCTGGTTCATTCGACGCGAAGATGCTGGAAATGCAGTAAAGTTGGGCAGTATAAAAAGGACTATAAGTCGAAGGCAACAAAAGTCAGTGCAGGATCCGACAAGAAGCAATCGATTGAGAGAAAGGTGACCTTAGAGAAGGGAGGTGATGTGTATCTGGCGTCGACCAGTACACAGTCAGATCAAGATGTTTGGTTGATCGACTCATGAGCATCCTATCATATGACACCACATAAAGAATGGTTCTATGAATATGAACAATATGATGGGGATGATGTGTTCTTGGGGGACGACTTGACAACCAGAATTGTCGGACGGAGACTTGACACCAGAATTGTCGGACGGGGAAGAGTTTGACTGACACTGCAGGATGGGAGGAAAATAACCTTTCCAAGTGTGCTACACATTCCGGGTTTGGAAAGAAACCTGATATCTGTCAGCAAGATGAGTGATGCAGGTGTGCATACTCTGTTTCAGAAGGATTCATGCAAGATGGTCAGAGGTGCAATGGTCTTAATGAAAGGAGTTCAGATTGGTACCTTGTACAAGATGTTAGGGAATGTCGACTCGACTAGATGCAACAACATCGTTGCTCTTGAAATCAACTTGAATGCGACTCAACTCGACTCGAATCGAGCCAAGTCAGTTCAAACTAACTCGACAAGACATGATGAACTCGACCCGACTAGGTTATGGCACGAGAGGATGGGACACATTGGAGAAAAAGGACTTCGAGCTATGAAAAGTAAAGGTATGGTCGAAGGTTTTCCTGAATGTGGTTTAGAAGTCGACTTTTGTGAACATTGCATTTATGGAAGGCAAAGTCGAGTGCGGTTCCCATCTAGAGTGACAAGGGCAAATGGGATTTTAGAACAGGTGCATAGTGATGTGTTTGGCTCAGTTAGAATGCCTTCACTTGGTGGATCCCTATATTATGTCTCCTTCATAGATGATTTTTCCAGGAAGATATGGATATATTTCCTGAAGAAGAAATCAAAGGTTTTCGTGAGATTTAAGGAGTTTAAAGCTCTTGTGGAAAACCAGACAGAGAAGAGGATTAAAGTGTTGAGGGCTAACAATGGTGGTGAATTCTGTGGAAAGGAATTTGATCAATTCTGTAAGCAGTGTGGCATAGCACGCCAAAATACCACACCATATACCCCAAAATAAAATGGAGTTGCCAAGAGAATGAACAAAATGTTGATGGATAAGGCAAGGAGCGTGCCCAGTGGTGTTAGGCTCGCACAAGAATTATGGGCGAAGGAAGTCAAGATTGCAAGATATCTAGTAAATATGTCTCCTTCGTTGGCGCTAGTCGACACGACTCCAAATGAGGTATGGTCTAGTAAGAAGCCTTTGGTGGCACAACTCAAAGTATTTGGCTGTGATGCATTTGTGCATGTCCCAAGGAGAAGAGGAGCAAGCTGGACAAGAAGGTAGTCAAATGTATTTTCATCGGATATAAAGAAGGGATGAAAGGATATAATATTTGGGATCCTGCATCAAGGGGAACAATGTACAGTCGAGATGTGGTCTTCAGAGAAGTCGGAGGTAAGTCCTAGCCTGAGGAAGTTGTTCAGATCGAGAATAATCCTGATATAGAACCGAGGAACGAAGAAGATGATTCAGATGAGTCGACTGAATCTGAGGAAGAGGTGGAACAACTGACTCCGGTGGTAAGGAGGTTAGAAATAATAAGAAAACCAGTCGAAAGGTATAGTCCTCCCAACTTCCGTTCCGCATTCGTGGTAACTGCCATCGACGATGAGCCCAAGTTGGTCGGTGAGGCAATCGACTCAACATAGGGTAAACTCTGGAAGGACACCATAGTTGAAGAGATGGAATCCTTGTACAAGAATGAGACATGGGATCTAGTTAAGTTACCTAGTGGAAGAAATCCCATTGGTAGCAAGCGGGTGTTCAAGAAGAAGATGAATGCCGCAAGACAAGTCGAGAAGTTCAAAGCTCCACTGGTAGTGAAAGGTTATTCCCAAGTCGAGGGAGTCGACTTCGATGAGATTTTTTCCCCTGTTGCAAAACTAACTTCCATTAGAGTACTAATGTCTCTGGCTGCAACATTCAATCTGGAGATAGAACAAATGGATGTGAAGACAACGTTCCTACATGGGGACCTGAAAGAAGAAATTTACATGAAACAGCCTGAAGGATTTGTAGTAAAGGGAAAGCAAGAGTTGGTGTGCAAACTCAAAAGATCCCTTTATGGTCTAAAGCACTCGCCAAGGTTGTGGTACCAGAAGTTTGACACATACATCCTTAGTTTGGGATTTGTGAGAAGCAAAGTTGATCACTACATATATTCCAAGGAAGAAGGTGGGAATTTCATATATGTAGCTTTGTATGTCGATGACATATTGTTGATTGGAAACAACATGGATGCAATAAAGGAGGTGAATAAGCAACTATCCTCCAAGTTCGACATGAACGATCTCGGTGCAGCTAATTTCATTCTGGGAATGGAGATTAAGAGAAATTGAGCTGCTAGAAAGCTCTGGTTGAATCAAATGAAGTATATTGAAACAATTATGAAATGATTCAACATGCAGGATTGCAAACCGATGAAGGTGCTAATCTTGTGGGAGCAAGGCTTACTGTTGAACAATGTCCAAAGACACAGGAAGAGATAGACGACATGGCACGTGTTCCCTATGCAAATGTTGTTGGTAGTCTAATGTATGCGATGGTCTGCACTCGACTAGACATTGCCCATGCAGTGGGAGTGTTGAGCAGGTACATGTCGACACCTGGAAAGGAGCACTGGACAACTATCAAGAGAGTATTCAGGTATTTGTGTGGCACAAAGGACTATGCTATATGCTACCAAAGAAGACCTGGAGGTGACAGTGGTAAATTAGATGTACATGACTTTGTCTACGCCGAGTGGGTTGGAGATCTGGATCGACAGAGGTCGACCATCGGATATGTCTTCAAGATGTTCGGTAGAGCAATAAGCTAGATGAGCAAGCAACAGGCGGTCGTAGCCTTGTCAACAACAGAGGTTGAATACATGGTGGCCACTCATGGAAGCAAAGAAGCAGTATGGATTCAAAGGTTGTGTTCAGGAATCAGGTTTCGGCAGAGAGCTGTGAAGGTGAATTGCGACAGTCAAAGTGCAATATTTCTGGCAAAGAACCCTTCTTATCATTCAAAGACTAAGCATATTGATGTACAATACCATTTCGTAAGAGATATGGTGGAGAGTAACAAGGTGCTATTGGAGAAAGTAGACACGTTGGAAAACATAGCACACTCGTTGACCAAGTCTGTGAGTGTTGTGAAGTTCTCTTGGTGCAGAGAGGCAATGGGCATTGTTGCCCTGGGTCTGTGAGCAAAAGTTCAGGAATCTCTTGTTTTAGCAAAGAAGACAACAAGCAGGAGAATGTTGGGTTGTTATATTCTTTGCAGTGAAAGTTTAGTCGAGGTGAATCGACTAATGGTCGAAGTCGAGGTGGATCGACAATAGGTCAAAGTCGAAGATATCAACGGCAAGTCGAAGGTCGAGGGAGTCAACCAAGTAAAGTCGAAGTCGAAGATATCAACGGCAAGTCAACCGACAAGAGGTCGAAATGCGGGTGTGAGACGACTGACTAGAGACCGAATGAAGGCCGACTGGTAGTCAACTGGTAAACCCGACTTGGATTCGACTGTAATAGAATCCTTGGATTTGCGGGATTTGTAGCCAATGATATGCACAGATCTGTAACTATTTCTTGGGCGCCAATCTTTAGGGCTTTGCCTATTGTAAAGCCTATAAAGAGGCGTGTTGTAAGGCCATAAAGGCTGATGTTGTAATGCTAATGCGAGAATGATAATGTTGTAATGCTAATGCATAGTAATCGTAGATTGTTGGTCATGCATATGTAATCCTATTTGGCTACAGGGTTGTTCTTGCCTGTGCATGAGGGTATGATGTCGATTGTGTCTTAGGTGTGGACCAAGGTTAGGCATGTAACCTTTTATTATGATTGAATAAGACAAAAAGAGAGCAGAATGCTCAAAGGAATGTTGGTTTCTCCCGATTAAGGGTTCCAGGGTAAAATCTCGGTGTACTGTGTGATTGCTTGTTTCATTTGCGTTCTTGATTAAATTCTTCTTCTCTTCTGCTAGGATTAGTGTGGAATTGTCCTGCATTTCCTGACAGGGATCAGTCTCCAAGTGGGAGATTGTTGGTTGTGGAGTCTGATTATCTTCCTAATTCACATGCAAGTCAAAGAAATTGTAGGATACACGATTTTTTTTTAATGCAATTCAAATATTGTAATTTTGTAGTCAATCTGAACCGTTCATTATAAGGTTGCATATATGACGATAGAAGTTATGTTAGGGTTGTTTTCCCTATAAGGAAACCCTCTTTTATATATGAGGGAATTGTATTGCAGTGCGGGAGGAATGTGAGTATTGTATTCCTAGAGAGGAGTCTGTGAGAGAAAGAAGAGGAAGTTACAGCGGATGTGTTGTAGGTTGTATCCCTTCATTTGTTGGATAATAATAAAGGAAGGACTTGGCAATTTTCTGGTGGACGTAGCCCACATTGGGTGAACCACATATATCTGTGTCTCTATTGTATTGTGTATTTTTTGTGTTTTATTTCCACATTTGTTTTATTTTATTGCTCTACGATCCTTTTTTTTCTAACACATGAAAGGTTACATCCCCTCATCAATAGGGTCATGTCTCATCATCATCAAAGTGGCCAATCATTGTCATAAATGCTAGGTCGACTCAAGCTAGCATCGAGTCACCATCAAGCATGTCGTCATCATCAACATGTGGAACATCCTAAGCCTCAAGCATGACATCATCATAGGAAGGGGTCCACAACCTCTCCAAAGAGGTGCATCATCATCATCAAAGTTAATGGGGTCTATCCAAACCCTAATATCCTCAAAGGGTGCAACGTCCAAGTGTGTGGGCTTCCTACCCCTTGAGTGACATGTCGAGCTGTATATGTAATGTCTCAACTCAAAAGTGCAATGCCCTAGGTCTAAGAGGTGTCGAACGGTTCAGATTGACAACCATTTCCAAAAGATAGGGGACCTTTTTGGTGTACATGTAACAACCATTTCCAAAAGATAGGACACCAAAAGGAAAATAGATGAAATTTCTTAAGTATGAAAGGGAGTGGTACGTTACCCTTATCAAGGCCTCCCAGTAGTACCCCTATTCCCCAAGAATGACAACACTAGACTATGACACATATGATGGCCACCAAGGTGGAACAAGGAAAAAAGAACAACTTCCAAGCAATTATGATCCATTATCTGTCTTCAACCCATGATCCTCACCTAAATGCCTAATGTATTAAATGTAACACTATAATAAACAATGACTATTGACCCCATATGTATTGGACCACCATCATTGGATGAACGATGTTGATCAAGTGAATGAGTTGAGCTATCATGAGGAGAGTGTCGTCTGAGGGGCTGCTATCTATGGAGAATGTTGATCAATCATCGGGATCAATGTCTGCAATGTGGACCATGAGACATGATCTCCTCTAGTTACCCCTAGGTGAGAGGGGGTAATGGGTGGAAAATAGGATTTCGATTTTGTGCTTCAGTGGGATTTCCGGGGGAGGAAGACTTGTCCTTGTAAATGTTGTTCTTGAGGCAATTCTAGCTCACTAGATGTCTCTTGCTTGGATCCCAAAAGGAATATTGCAACAAGTAAGGAGGATAAGCTCCAGGTTTATGTGGTTGTGTATGGGGATTGATTCAAAGGAAGAGGCTTTGGTTTGAGGTGGCAACTCAAAAACTATATCTCACTTAGGACTATGGAAGAGTGGGTTAGGAATTTGGTTAAGAATATAAGTAATGTTTCTACCATGTGGAAGGCTATTGTTCTATCATTATCAGTAATTGGGAGATGGCTCGTGTAGAAGGTTGGGAATGGGAGTAGGGTAAGACTTGGAGAAGATCCATGGGTCAGGTGTAATGGAAGCTACAGTCTTTGTAACCATTTGATAAGACACTTAAGGAATAGGTGTCTCTACAAGCTAAGTCATTGTGGATCATGATTTGACCACCATTTGGAAATAGGAGTGGCAGTCTGCAAACTAGTTGGGTTTAAGAGTGCATATAGGGTATTAGAATGCTTATGTGGAGAGTTTGAGGCTGACTCATGTGAGGATAAGAGATGAGGAGGACTGTCTTATTTGGGCCATGAATCATACAAGGGGATCTACTCCAAAAATGGGTTATAAGGCCATTTGCTTCAGAGAATATACTTGGAGGTTCCCCCTTGGTGGTGGAAAAAAGTTTGTAAGTTTAAGTGTTGTTATAAAGCTCACATCTTTATGTACAAGGTTCGGGCAAATGTCCTTTGTGTAAAATAAGTGAGGAAACAAACATTCATTTAATTATGGCTTGTTCATATACAGGGCAGGTTTGGAAAGAGGTGGAAGATATAGTGAGTGTTAGGAATGTGTGGAGGGGTCCCACCGTAGAGGAAGGACTTACTCATTGGTTTGAAACCTTTGGAACCAAGGAATTTAAAGATCCGACTCTGATCATTGCATGGAGTATTTGGCTAGAGAGAAAATCTAGTGTTTTCTAAGACAAATTCCTCCTACCCATTCAAGTTGCTTCCCAAGAAATGAGGAAACACTACCTAAAAATACAACAAATATAAATAATTCAAAAAATAGTTATTTTTCTTTTTAAAATAGCTAATTATCACGAAAATGAAAATGATAGACACAATCAACAATTTAATAAAAAAATCATGTATATATTAATTCCCATAGATGATTACATCATGAAAATTCCCAAATTGATCTTATATATCAGGTTATTATGCCAAATCAACACAAAAAGCTGCTCAATGCAGATAATGAAACCCAGAAGAAGGTTTGCTCCCCATGCTCCTAACTCTTAAAACCCATGTTATTGTAGGGAAGGTATTATTGTGGAAGAAAGTGTGAGAAATGAAAGAGCGGAGGGCTTTCGTCTATAGGCAATGAAGGGAATTAGGGTTTTTATTTTTTCTCAATTCATTGAAAAATTGTTAAATGTCAATTTTTGAATGTTAACGAAGGTTGTTTCATCATTCTAACAACATTTATTTTTTGCCTTTAGGGGCTGTGTTGATCCACACGACTCGAATCATGCCTTTTCTATCCGTAAATGAGCCCTTGTAGGTTGGAAACGTCTCGAAATGATCAAAAATATTTTGTGCTGCTTTTTCATTTTGCGAAACATGGCCTGAATCATTGCCCCAAGTTTCTAATGCATTCAAAATGTGTTTCGGACTCCGAAATGTTTTCATGCTCCGAAACATGGGGGTGACCAAGTTWCCTGTAGCGAAGTTGTGGTCCCTTTGCCCTCTATTAAATACTAGACACTACTRTTGCCCAACCAAACTGGAAAACTGGAACAAAAATATGTTTAGGTGATTGGGGGTRRCCCATACACGAGAGTTACTTCTACATCAGATATTAATCTTCCTTACAGTTACTAAAGGGAAGATGATGTATAGCCATCTCATCTCATAGCTTCTGGGTTTCTTTTTATTTTTAAGTAAYAATAATAATTATAACTATACACAGAACATCCAAACATATTTGCTCTCGATATTAGGTGAGATCCTAGGCATCCAATTCAGTGGTCCCATTCAATGATCAAGAGCAACTGTCTTCGGGCGGATGGGGACAGGTGAAATCCCATGGAATGTATAATATGTTAGATCTATGGGCTATGGAAAATCGAAATTTGATCAATGTAAAAAGAATCACAATATGAAACCAGTGTTTGATTTATTCTCCCATTTTTAGAAAGCATGATTTTGCTTATCTATCAGCAYGGAGTTTTAAATTTGACTGAAGTACCCTTCCACAYTCTACTCATAAACAGTGGACGGACATATTTCAGTATCTTGAATTGAAGGAGAGAGTGTAACTAACCCTGCCACCAACATGGAGTACAAAGGCCAAAATGACCGCTATCGGAATGCCAACCACATAGTATGCCCCAAGATTTGCATAGGCACCTAACTTTTGCCATCCGCATCCTCTAGCAATACCTGAGAAAGTGTTGAAGTTTCAGAAAACGTTACCTCTCGGGGTATGTGTCTGTTTTTAGAGACATACTCTCTCTATATATGAATATGAACGATTCTAGAACATTTCCAGATCAGAAGAAATCTATGAGAAATATTATCTACCTGATAGAACACTTTGGATGCCATCCATCACTGTTGAGGATGCAAACAGCGGCATCATGCTGGAAACATAATCTACTACCTCTCCTTCGTTGCTATAAGCATAACCCAAGACATTTCGAATACAGAATAAAATAGATCCTATCACAAGGGCCTCCATGGCTGACATACAAAGTGCGACATGCGCTGATAAACGTGCAGCACGCGAGCGTCCAGCCCCCAGTTCATTGGAAACTCGTGTACTGCAATTCAAAAAGTTAGTATGAAAAATATGAACAGAATTTAAGACTGCCACTTTAGTATCCTCCAAGAATTTGCACTTAGCGAGATTTTTGAATCAGCTGTACCAACCTTACGGCAGCACCCAGGCCTAACGGAATCATATATGCAAGAGAAGCAATGCTAATGCTGCAAATAATCAAAAGCGAGCTCAAATCAAAATAAAGTGACTATTGGCAGTGGAAAAGCAGATGTCATTATTAAGCTTTCTGTAAAATAAATTTGTCTGATATATCATACTTACCAAATAGAGAGAACCGACATCTCAAGTTCTGGCTTAGGCAACAAACCGGAGAGGAGAATAAGCATTTCAAAAGACCAATACTCTAAGCTGCGGACAAACATACAAGTATTAACTTAGGAACAGAACATAATAGCATGATTAAGAATATCGAGTATAGTTTCATATATGAATTGATTCCTACTCAGGAGATAGTTTTAAAATTTTGAACACCATGAAGCTGGCAAAAAGAAATAGAATAAGGAAAAATAGAAAATGAGATTGAGCAATGTATAATTTTTTAAAATTCAACCACACTCTACAGCCTAAGGGAAAGAACGCATATACCAGAGCATCACTGCAGATGGAATAGCAAGCTTAAGAAAGTTATAAATATCAGATAAAGCTTCCCTTGAGAAGGATGTCCATGTCTTCTTGCATGCGGGGGAAAATGTAACATAAAGTGACAGAAGTGCTACATTCAGCCAATTGGAAATGCTGTTGGCTAATGCAGCCCCTTTATTACCTAATCCGACTTTGAAAACCAATACCCAACAGATGGGGACATGGAAACAGAGAGTTATTGCAGAGCTTAACATCATTGGAAAGACAATACCCTGTGATTGAAGAAATTTCACAAGGGGCTGAAGAGCTGCATAAGCAAACAAACTGGGAATCATCCATCTTGCATATTTCCCTGCTTCAATAGATATTAAAGGGTCTTGCCCAAGGGCTGCAAGAATGTGTCCCATATATGCCCATAGCACGGCAAGTGGTATGCTCACACAAAAAAGAGCAAAAATTGCTCTCTGCAGTTGAATTCCAAGCAAATGATATTGCTTTGCTCCGTAGGCCTGTCCACAAAGTGTCTCTAATGCACTCGCCATCCCCATCTGTTAATATACACACGGGTAACAAAAGGACAGCTGATCAGTCTACTGTCCAGGACTTTCAAAGCTTGAAAGATCCATTTCTGACTTCTAGCTAAACTGAAGTGCATTCACTTGCATATCATTCTACAAACAAAATGAACCTGATCAGCTTGTATTTTAACAACTACAAGGTTCAACCTGCATTAAGGGATACTTTAAACCGGCAAGTGAATTGAGGTGGACTCGTGCACACTTTTATCCAGTTTACCTTAGAAGCCTGCTAAGCATGCTCGTAAACATAAGGTTAAGAAAAGTTCCTGAGATTTTGTATTTTCTAAGTATCCCAGCAGAGATTTTTGCAGATCATATCAAAATTGCTAGTAATTACATATATGAAGCAAATAATTTAAGTGGAAAATCAATCTTTGCCAAGAAGACGTAATTGAAACGAAAATTTGACCAGCTAGAATAGACAAATATTGAAATAGAGTTCCTCAAATATGTCAAATAAGACTCTAGAGACTCAGAAATATGTGGAATTTGCAGCATCTTGGGTGGACTTCACATAATTTTAAAAGAGAAATAGGATGGCCCAAATACGTACATCTTGTGTTGGTACAAGGTCATCAATACCTTGGTGAGTTATGAAAAAAACAATAAAACTGGGGAATTGCTTATTTTACCAATCTTTCCAGTCCTCCCTTGTGATGGAGTTTTAATTTAAACAAACCTCATAAATGAGTTTACACTGTAAAACCCCAATGATAGCAAAGTTCTGTAATCATACCAGCACACTAAACCCGGTAACAACTGCAAAAGAAGTAGCAATGGCAGCACTGGAAAGTGCAAGCTCACCCAAATGCCCCACCAACATAATCGAGATCATCGACAAGCAATACTGCAACAGATTCACTCCAATCATAGGTCCTGCTAGCCAGCACATCTTTTTGACTTCCTCCCATACACCCCCTACAGTGCACTTGACATCATCTGAAGGCTCTCCTTCATAAATACCAGAGTCGTGTTCGTCTCCAAACGTGAAAAGCAGCTGAGTTTCCTCATCATTTTCGCTTAACAACAGTTCCGTCAACAAATCTCTCTCATTGCTATGAATCCGAGCTGAACCAGGTCTCTCCATGCCTCTTTCGATGTAATATGGCCTACCAACTCAGGAATCTAAACTTGCGAATAATCTGTTGATCGAAATTGATCTTGCGAATAATCTGTTGATCGAAATTGATGTAGAGCCTGTAGCCAACGATGGAATTTTGTTTCCTACTAAGTTCATAACAATAGTTGGGTTCTTGCTGATCCTATATTATTGAAAGAATCTTGCATGGTCATAAATCTAATTTGAAAGATATACATCATGACGAATAATAATAATTTAATTTCAAAGATACTGGGAATATAATGGATTATTATAAATAATAATAATAAAGTCAAAGTCAAGAAACATCAAATTCATATATGAAATTTCTTATTTGTGGGATAAAGATTTTTTTATTTGGATTTGAGTAATCTCCAAGAAAAAAACACATGTTTTTAATCATAAAACCATTTAAATTGTAAAATCAAAATCATGATCATAATGGTTACCATGTAATTATCAAAGTTGATAATCACTAATAGTAATTATTTTTATTTCTCAAAAAACATATTCTTAACCATAAAACCATTTAAATTGTAAAACCAAAATCATCGTCATAATTACATCACCACGTGAAAGTTGATAATCACTTAAAAAAATAATAATTATTTTTATTATCCTGTGTCGGTTGTCTTATTGGCCACATGTTTCAACTACGCTGAAATGCCAACATAAAATGAATCTTTTAAAATTTATTCTATTTTTGCTCTCCTTCCGAGGTTCATTTCAATAAGCTCTTGAAAATTTTCAAGATTTTGACTCTCCTTTCGAGGGTCATTTAAAGCAGGTTATTACAGGGAATCCACAATACTATTAATAATTTAATTATGATTTTGGTTCTACTTATGAGGTTTATTTAATGAATCCCGATATAAAATGAACCCTTCGAAAATTATTCTGATTTTAGCTCTTCTTTCGAGGTTCATTTCATGAGTCTTTGAAAATTATCAAGATTTTGACTCTCGTTGTTAAGTATCATTTAAAGCAGGTTTTTAATAGAATTCATAATAGTATTAATAATTTAATTATGATTTTGGTTTCAGGACAGATTTCGAATAATTTGTCTTTAAAATGAATCCAGGTAAAGAGGTAAAGTATTCGAAACATCGAGATAAAAATGAATTTTATTGTGAAAAATCCAGATAACAATTCTGAAAATTCACACCATAGAAATCTTAAAACAGTAATTTATTTATAAAATTTATTTTGTGAAAATTTCAATCAAAATTGTAACACTTTGTCGATCATTTTTTTTAATTATGATATGAATACTAATTTAATTTAAAATTATAATCTACTTTTAAGTAAGGGATTGTTTACTGGATTTCATAATAGTATTAATAATTTAATTATGATTTTGGTTTTATTTATAAGGTTTATTTTGTGATTTTTTTAATCAAAATTTTCACTCTTTGTAAATTATTTAAATTTTTTTAATTATAATATGCATAATAATTTAATTTAAAGTTATAATATACTTCTAATTATTTTCAATTATACTAATCGTAACTTTTTTTAATTAGAATTAAATTAAATTAAATTAATTCATTTTAGTTATTTTTTAAGTTAAACTATTGTATATTTATAATAAACAAAATTAGTGCAATCAACCATGTCTAATACCTATCAAAATGGAAACCATTCATCAAGCAACCTTCAAACTTTAGCAACCATGTATGTAATATGTTTGTAAGTGTTTTTACCATCACGAACATACCTATAGACCACATACATATAATTACTATATTGAAATCATAACTAGATAGACAAGAACCTAAAAGCAAACAAATCCACATGATTAACTAAGAGGTGGCTTGGCTAAGCTTGCATGACTGGAGGTCTCATGCATCTTGGCCTTGCCTTTGATGTTAGCCTCCATCTCTTTCGCAAGGATGATTGGATTGGACTTGGTGCCTAGTGAGCCTGAGGAGCTTGCAACCTCTACATATTCCTTCTCATCATCAGAGCTCCAATTGGTGACTTTAAAACTGATGCCGAAAGCAACTCTACACAACAAGGTAAAGTTAGCTTCCAAACATTGCATCCTGTCCAATGTTTCCTCATGTTTGACTCGATTAACCTGAGCATCTTTCAATGATAGATTAGTGATAGTTTTGGCCATCCAGTAAAAATCCATGGCTCTGAAAACCTTTGTGTCTCTACACCTGGAAAAATCAGTGTTCAAAACCCACTCATGGAATTCCTTCTTGACTTGGCGTTTTGAGGTTTGGGAAGGCATCTACTTGGCCTCATTCACATACATATCAATTTTCTTCTACATTTTCGATGGGGTACTAGTATGGAAAAACTTCTTGGCTTGTTCTACGGCCCTTTCTACCCATGTGTCAAGGAATCGATGAAGTTCCCATGGTGAGGGAGGAGGCTTGGAAGCTCCTTGCTTTCTAGCACTACACATGCTCAACTAGGGGAAATTTGATGCCATCTGGATAGCTATGGAGCGAGCAAGGCTAAGTTGGGACAAAGAGACAGAACTAGAGAAGATAGGGTTAGAAGTGAGGCTAGGTTGGAGGCCTCTGTTGCCAAATGACTTCAAAAGAAAAGCATACACAAACGAGGGGGGCATACCAAACCAAGGCCAAGAGGGACACAAAGAACTAGAGGAGAAACTGGTGTTTCCCACCAAACAAACCAAATGAACTAGGTGAAAGGAACCCCCACACTAAAGAATAGAGAAAGCCCAGAGATAGAACATAAAAAACAGAGAAATCTCACCCAGTGTCAGCCCAAGGAAATTCTCCCTTGGCTAGAAACTCATACCAACATTGAAAGGGCACCAAGTATGCATTCATAAGAGAGCAGAGCAGCTCGACCATGCCAACAGACATAAAAACCTGAAGTGCACCTTCAAACATAATCAACATAGTCTGCCTAATGAGAGTGGCCTTGCAGAATAACTAGGAGGCGAATGTACTTACCATCATCACTAGAATAGTTCCAAACAACTGAAAACCTCTTCAACCTTCCTTCACGAATTCCATTAACCGCACACCAGACTCACACACCATGGAATGAAACCCACAGTGCTTACCCGTACTTGCTTTAAAAGATCGAGGAGATCGTAGGCAGTTGTCTTGCACCTCCTTGGTCAAGTTGCAAGGGCATGTAGTCTTGGGTCGGTCACCCCATCCAATGGATTGTTGTCCATTGTATTTAAAACTTGCTGCATTTTTCTCAAAGCTCAATCTAGTCCATAGAATGCTAGGAGGGGGTGAGGTTATGGCTTATTCATGCAACCCCCCAATTTTCCAGGCAATCTGCCAAAAGTTCATTTAAGTTATTATTATCATAATGTTTTCCCAAAAAAAAAACTCTACTTATATTATTAATATTTTATTATTGTAAATTCAGGGGTGGCAGGTTTGGGGATACTCTATGATCTTGGAGGAAAGGAAGAATTATCATATGCTTGGGGTCTCTTAATTTCACTAACAACCAGACATAAGCCTATGTATTCTTGCAAGGCATGAGACTATCATCATATTGACATATTACCTCTATCATTGTGATATGAGATTCCAAGGTACTTATATAAGCAATAAAAACTTCTTGACCTGTGAATCACAAAATAACATCAATCTTGAACAAGATCTCAAAGTAGGTATCGAGGTTTCAAAAAATGACATTTTTCCATGTCCTAAGAGAGCACAACTTTGAAGTTGACACTTTTGCAAATGAGGGCACAATATTAAAATTTTGGGTTCTAAGGGTTAATGGCACATTATCTAATCAAGTCGTACCTTAGGAAATTAACACACCAAATGACAAGTACCATTCAGTTAATGTTACACACGTTGATCACAAGGCATCTCATTTTTCCAAGCTTGGCCATAAACACAATGAGACTCACACTCTCCTCGCACATGCTCATCCTAGTGTGGAATTTTGGTACTAATTTCGTCTTAGTTTTAAATCCTGGTGGAGGTGGGATAATGGAGATATTCAATGTGAAGCATAGGCAAGATTGTTGGTCTCTTCCTTCTCTCATAGCCAAATGTTGGGATTGTGCATCTTTCTCAAGTTGTGGCTTTGTTTCTAGGTAGGTGAATTTAATTGCTTTCACTATGTTTGTTGCTTGTAGATTTGATTTCATGCAAGTTTTGTATGGTTCTATGTGTGCTCTAACACCATCTCTTTTTGGAGTCAAGTGTTTCCTTTCTAGAACATTGGGACTTCGAGTGAAGATTTGGCCTCCAGTTCCTTGCATCTTTCCAAGTGGGTCGGGCACTGTGGTTTCTAGTCTTGTATCCATGAAAAAAAAATTGTTTTCTCAGAGGATAATTTGAGTCTTCAACTCTGTTTATGCCCCTACAGTTGGTTCCAATGCTTCGCTCCATAAAAGTATATTGATTTCACTATTGGAACTATGGACTACCATGAGCAACAAGAAATGAAGAGGATTTTATAGGTTCATGAAGAAATGATACAGGGAAATAGGTCCTCCATTTGTTGTTTCACAATCAAGATATAAGACAATGAACAACAAGTAATTTCTCAGGTTACTTCCATTATGGGAATGTTGGCCCAATTAAAGCAACATGTTGTCAATCTTGAAACAAAATGTGTCATGTTGAGAGCCCTGGTAGCTCAGTTAAGTAAGAATGCTAACTCAGGGTTTCAAATCAAATCACATTAGCCAATTCTGGATAGGGAGAAATTAGAGAGGAGGACAGGGTTCAACAACTTTTTGAAGCCATGGAGATAGGTGAACATGAACCAAGCTCACCCAACCAAGGATTAGAAGAAGCCACCAACTACAACATTTTCTAAATAGTCTATGTTTTTTAAAGTTATATATATCTTAGGTAGTTTTTATAAAATCTACAGTAATGGATAGTAGCCAGTGGGAACTTTTTCCAACATATGTAATTAAGCTATGTATTTTGGTTTGGATCTACTATGTTTGTATAATTTTGGAAGACTTTAGATTGATGTACTAGTGTTGTTTAAATTTGCATAAAATTTATGAGTTTCTATTTAAAATAAAATAAAAATATTGTATTATTATTAATATTACTAAATCATCTAATATTGCTTAATAATAATAATAATAATATATTTTTAATTGATCTCATTCTAGATTTGAACCCATGACCTTCAAAGAAGAAACATCATGTAATAATGTACAATTTGAGTACATATTTTAAAGGAAAATATACAAATTGTAAGATAAATATTATATTATTATTATTGTTAACTTTATTACAAATTACAATTACATAGGATAAAATATATTGTTTTTCATGTAATAAACTTTTTTAACATCAATGATATTGATAAGAATTAAATTATTATTATTATTTTTCTTCAAATTTATTTATATTTATTTATAAGTTTATTTTTTTCCATTTCTTAATGTTTTAATTATGATATTTTAATAATGAACGAAGTATTTACTCAAAATGTCTAGACATTTTTAAACTTCTTCACTTAGACATTCTTGTTACATATCCACTTAAGAAGCTAGGGTTGATGCTTCCTCATATTCAAACAAATGGAGATAAATCATGATATTCAATAACATCTTCCTCATATTCAAGCAAATGAAGATGAATCATGATATTCAATAACTAATAATAAAGATGAATCATGATATTCAACGACATCTCCAAATTAAAAAACTCTAAATTCACATTTGATAATCCTAAAACCATATCCATCCT
>ML809142.1:120884-149289 GCA_009831015.1 Picea engelmannii | reverse complement strand
GGTCCGCCTGAGCACATAGAACGAGAGGAGCACAAGGAGCAAAAGGAGGACGATCAGCCGAACAAGCCCGCGACAGAAACCTGGGCAGAGGACCTCGGCGCCGCGTGGCTAGGCTTTTCGCCAGGTGTCTAGCAATCTGTTGATATCCTAGGCTAGGTGGCTCTTATTTTGATTATGCTTGTTTTATAATTCTGCAACAATCTTAGACTGATGACTCGGAAGCTGACTGGACTGGTTTCCCCTCTGTTGGGGCAGTCCAGAAACTACAGCTGGCTATTTTTTGTAATTTTGGAACCCTTGTTCAGCCATAGCAGGCAACAAACTTAATATAACTTTCTTACTTACAAAAAAAAAAAATAATAAAAAAAAATAAAATGCCTGCCCCAGAGGGGGAAAATTGATAATTGTGAAGACTAGAAAGTTTGCTAGCGCTAGTTATGAGGAATCTGAGAAGGAGATGGAGCCTAAACTTTCCTATGAGCGGCTACAACATATATTTCCACCCATGACTAATGTGCAACAAAAGGATGGAAGGAGCCCCAATGTCGATGAGCAATCCAGGTCACCATGTCCATCAGATATGCATTCTGAGCTTCCAAAATTTCCATTATGCATTTGAGTTGACAAAAATCCTCGTCCTTTGGAAACATACCTAGGGCTACCATATTTTTGGTATGCCAATACAATTCCAAGCTTTGAAAGAACTTCAAATTTCTAGTCCCAGTGCAACCAAGATATGGAATCGAGCCTCCCACTTGATGCTCCATCTCCTCTTCTTCTTTGAACTCCCTTACTAGTCTAACCTCGGCTTCCAGTACTGACATTGTGGCCTTATCTTCCTCAGACATGAAATCCTCATAAAATTCTACAACTACAATCATTTCTTTGGCATCTCGCGACGACCCCACAGAGGAGGAGTGAAGTTTATTTCCTTGCGGAGCCATAACGATGTGAACCAAATAAATTAAAGAGTCAAACAAAATTTCTGAAGAATTAGAGCATGTCCAAACATACCAGAGTTGAACAACATCCAAATTGTTGCCTCTTCTATTTATCCACCAAGAGACTGGAATTTCGCCCTCCGACAGTGATACCAAGTGTTCATGGTTCATTTTGGGCATGAATGTCTGCATGATGCAGGATCATGAGCACATCTACCGGCTCATGTAGGATTTCACCCTCACTTGACGAGCTAACCTCACCATAATTGGCTTTGATACTGCATTGTTGCATGGGTACAAACCTTTCATCGTCTGTGTCATGAGGGGTGTATTGGATTTCGTGACAAGCCTCCCCTCATTCTCCTTCATCAATTCTCCTAACCCCTCAAGACATTGGAAGTACATCTGCATGAAGAACCGTTGTGGTCTAGACATTTGTGTCAATAATCAAGGCAAGTGAATCCACTTGTGTTCTCAGGATAAGAGTCGACTCATCCGTGTTGGCCACGTTGTCTAGTGAACGGGATGACACCTCATCCGAGGGTTTAAAAATATTATTTGAATATTATTCTACTTACGTATTATGTCATTTATAACAAAAAATACGTGGAGGAAAAAATTATCCTTCAATAATTTAAATTTTTCACAAGTTTGTCTAACACTTATAGATCCAACAGTGATAAGTTTTTAAGGTGAAGTGCATGTATCAGGATAATCTCTTAAAATCCCTACACCTTTTTCAAGGAAACAATCCCTCGAAGAAGCCTGTAGGGGCTTCTTCACATTTGATGATGTGGTCTAAATAAACCAATTGGTGTAGGTAGTATGCCTCACCCATTGGGACCTAGCTATAGACTTTCATCCCCACCATTTCCTACCACTAAAATCGTTGACCCTTACTAGAGGAATCAAATCCAGGAACATTGAAGTACTTAAACCCATTGAGCTACCCTTTGAGACTCTCTTAAAACCCCTACATGCCACATATGCATCATATCAAATTACTTTCTTTTTTTTGTGTTGATCTACATCCTTGTCAACCTACTTCAATCCCTAGTCCAAAACTAGAGTAACAAGTTTTTCTTGATTATAAACATGGACAAATATGTTTCCATCATAAATCAAGTTGATGCTATTCTCAATTGATTTTGTTAAAAAAACATATTTTCTTAATTTGAAATAGCTCCAATAGAGAATTACCAAGGATTCATTGTGGCACTTGAAAGTGTGCTTAGGTCACTCAAGGATGGAGTAAGTTAACCCAACCTAGGAGGAAGATGTTGAAAGGCTACATTCCGACCTAGTAGGCTAATAAACCCTAGAGAGGAGTGTTAGCATTGAGAATCACCCTCAGACTGCAAGAGGATAAACCTAGTACCCATCAAAATGTAAATGGATTAAAATGGTTTGAGGAGGTGGATCAACAAGACTTTAAAGAAAGGAAAAGACAACAGATATCACTGCAGATCAGTGATGGACCATTGGTCTATGGAGTCATAAACAATCTGCTCATTGAATGCATTTAAGCTCCCTATCAGACAAAATATTTGCTTAATGATGAAGAGAAGGATAAGAGAATAACATAAAGACGAATACTCACTAAACAAATATCCTCCCTGCAAAGAGAATAGACATGTATGAATAATAAACAATGAAACATGGGCAAGATGACAACAGATCCTCTACCACCTCAAGAATCCATAAATCAAAGATGCTACATCCAGATAAGAAGACAAACATAAAATGTTTGAGTGATAAACGATGAAACATGGGAAATATGACAACATATCCTCTACCGCCTTAGGAGTCCATAAATAAAAAATGCTACATTCAGACAAGAAGAAAAACAAAAAGTGTCTTAGTGATAAACATTGAAACATGGGCAAGATGACAACAAATCCTCTATCACCTCAAGAATCCATAAATCAAATATTCTACATCCAAACAAGAAGAAAAATAGAAAGTGTCCAAGTGATAAACGATGAAACATGGGCAAGATGACAACAGATCCTCTACTGCCTCAGGGATCCATAAATCAAAGATGCTACATCCAGACAAGAAGAAAAATAGAATTGAAACATAGAAGACAGTATGATGAAACAACTCATATGAATCTTCAATAACAATACCATTTACAACTACATGCCCCTCCGACTTACAAACTGAAATACGCAGTCATAAACGTTTCTCAAAACCTCCTCCGATCTTGGGCCTGAACCCCCCTCTTTTTTTACATATCATTCATATGATGTATTTATAGTCAAAACAATAGAAATGTCTTGATACTTGGGCACTTCTTCTCCAATGCCATGTGTCTTCTCTTGTCTGTCCTGTTCCTTCTGTCAGAAAGAAAACTTTGGTTAGTATGGGCCTGCAGGAAAAACTGCCCTCTGTGGTACCTCGAGCTGACAATCTTATGTCTCCATGGCTAGACCCTCCATGCTTTCTAATTACTGAGTGAGTCTAGGTTTCAACCACCAATCCTTTCTTTTATTAACTAAATCCATGGGATCGGGACGAGGCTTAACGTCTAGGGGGATGTGTTTCTCTCGGATTTGACGTTATATAAGCACATGATTGCGGGGTCGCCAAAGGCGGTTTGGATCCACACCTCTTTTGAGCCTGCAATTCACCACCTTCCGCCACATAGATCTTTCTCTATACTGTGGTTTCAATTGTGGGAACGCTCAATAATATTATCTTTCGAGCATGTTTCATCCCCGCAATGAAGTGTGGTCGTTGATCTGGTCACGATCTGCGATCTGGGCAACCCTGCTTTTGTTGCCACGCGTCACTCTTGGATGAACCCTGTTTCCTGCTGCAAATATCAATGGTTTACAATTACTTCGGGAGTTCGGGCTTTGGGCCTTTTCAATGCATAACTCTTTCAATCCTCTGGAGTGCTATATCTTCAAAGTGAGAGATCTGCCTCCACGTGTCCTCTTGTTTTGGACGACCGAGATTCACTTCAGGAGTTCTTCTTCTGCTTGCTCGCGCAATCCTCCAAAGTGTCATATTTTTGAAGTGTTAGATCTAGCATCGCGTGGCTTCTTGATTTGGATGACCGAGATTCACTTCGGGAGTCCGGGCTTCAAGCCTTTTCAATGCATAGCTCTTACAATCTTTGGAGTGTTGTATCTCTGAAGTGAGAGATCTTCCTCCACGTGTCCTCTTGATTTGGACGACCGAGATTCACTTCAGGAGTTTGGGCTTCAGGCCTTTTCAATGCATAGCTCTTACAATACTCTGGAGTGTCGTATCTCCGAAGTGAGAGATCTGCCTCCACGTGTCCTCTTGATTTGGACGACCAAGATTCACTCCAGGACTTTGGGAAATTCTTTCTCTAGTGCTTCGCTCTGTAAACCTTCCGGAGTGCTAAGTCTCCGAATTGTTAGATCTGTCGACGCATGTCTTCAACCTTCAATGGATTAGATTTACTTCGAGACTTCGGGTCTTTCGGTGATACTTCTGCAAAGATCAACGGTTCTTGTTGATTTGAGATCAACACTCCACAATTAATTTGGGATTTCGGGCTTTGAGAGTTTTCCTTCTGCTTGCTTGCGCAATCTTTTGAAGTGTCGTATTTCCGAAGTGCTAGATCTGGTGACGCGTGTCCTCATCCTTCAATGGCTCAAACTTACTTCGGGACTTCGGGACTTCTGTCTAGTCACTAATCCTTGCGCAATTTTGATATGTCGAATACACGTGAGCCTTTGATCTGAACTGCTCCTGGGATCTCTGTCGTTGAAAAATGAACCTGAACGTTGCTTGTATTTCATCCCAAAATAGATTGGCTTTGAATGTTGCGCTTTGTGCTCATGGATATCACCTGTATCAACAAAGGACTTGGAAGGCCAAGTTCTTAACAACAATTACATGTGACCCTTGACAACTTCATGTGATAACATGGGCTCCACAAGGGATGGAATGCTCCCTGTGAGCTTCCAAGAACAAGCAGTTTTAGTGCCTTAGCTTTTGGGTTATAGAGTCGAGCTCAAATAAATTTTGTTGAAGAAAACAGGCTGACATGTACACTACTCAAATTAAAAAGAAAATAAACACACATGCTCCAAAAGGAGCTTATTTATGTACAATCTTAAACTAACTGATTTTTATAATGTGCTAGGTGAAAACAAACTTCCACCAGAGCCATTCAAGTAACTTCCTAACTAAAAACTTATTTACTCTGTCATTGATCAACAAGGGAAAATAAAACTGTGACAACAAATTAATTACATTCTTCAGATTACCTCCCAATGATGAAGGTAAGATAAATCTTGAAGGCTTCAATACATTGAGGAAATGCAACTCCATGTACTCCCCAACAGGGTTATAAAATAGGTGATAAAACTTACTGGGTTGGTAACATAAAGATTGCTCTGCTTTACAATTGTTCACATACGATTGAATGTCTGTGGTAATCACAGGTGAGTGAATGGCTGATGCGGGCTGCTGATACACCTCTCTTTTATCTTCTATGATAACATCTGCTAGCTGATGGCAAGAAATATCCTCATGTATATCAATGGATGGCTCTTTCTCTCTATCATGCTTCTCTTAGTAAAAACTTTCACTTTCATTAGAAGGATGGTTGCTAATGATTTTTTCTTCTAAGACAAAAAACACCTAAGCATCTTCATCACTGTCTCCATAATGATCAAATAAAGGAAGAGCCTCAAATGACATACCAAGAGGTATCTTCTATCCAACATGAGAAAACTGCTCTTCATTATTAAAAATAGACTTCCTTTCAAGATTCAATCTAGGAAGCAATATCTTATCATCATCATATGAGTCAAAAATAGGCTGCTCATATCTAGGATTTTTAGAGACATCGTTACAAAGAGTATCAACTTCCAGAACAGACTCAATTTCTGCACTTTCCATATCGAGACAACAAATGAAGTTTTCATCTGATGCAAATGAACGGGGAAGAGAAAGAGTTAATTCCTCATCCAAGGCATATTCTTCATTCTCACAGCCTTCATAAGAATCAATTATATCCTAAACACTGTCTTTATACTCCTCACATCAACTATGACAAATTAATTCAGAGGAATAAAACTTTTGACAATGAATATTGAAAGTTGCATGAAATTCTTTGAGTGAAGAAATGCTACAAATCTCAAGAGAGTGATACCAAATATGGTCATCTCCTTGAAGAGAGTACATAAACAACTTCATACGTATGTCTTCATGTTGGATGTCGAGTTGCTGCATCAGATCGTGAAATCCTAGAACATGCTCAAGATGGCTTTCATTCTCACCTTCATAAAATCTTGGCAGAAGATCTTTCCATTCATCAATTTCAGGCATGGGATGTGGATAACTAGCTATGGATAAGAAATTTAGTGGGGAAAACCTCCTGGACAGGATAGCCTCCATAGCCATTTGATTTGTCTCCTTTCAGTGGAGTCACCAACAAATTATTCACAATGGAGTCGCCATGGTGAAAGATAAGCAGTCAGAACAATGTGTCCAACTTCAATTCACCATCTAAAATTGGATCTCTTTGTTGTCGTTCTCCCATGGAAGATATCTTCACTTCCATCCCCGGAAACGACGTTGTTAATGTTAGCATTGAGAATCACCCTCAGACTGCAAGAGGATAAGCCCAATACCCATCAAAATGTAAATGGATTAAAATGGTTTGAGTAGGTGGATCAACAAGACTTTAAAGAAAGGAAAAGACAACAGATATCACTGCAGATCAATGATGGACCATTAGGCTATGGAGTCATAAACAATCTTCTCATTGAAGGCATTTAAGCTCCCTATTAGAAAAAATATTTGCTTAATGATGAAGAGAAGGATAAGAGAATAACATAAAGACGAATACTCTCTAAGCAAAGATCCTCCCTGCAAAGATAATAGATGTGTCTAAATAATAAACAATGAAACATGAGGAAGATGACAACAGATTGTCTACCGCCTTAGGAATCCATAAATCAAAGATGCTACATCCAGACAAGAAAACAAACATAAAATGTCTGAGTGATAAATGCTGAAACATGGGCAAGATGACAACAGATCCTGTATCGCCTCAAGAATCCATAAATCAAAGATGCTACATCCAGACAAGAAGAAAAACAAAAAGTGTCTGAGTGATAAACGTTGAAACATGGGTAAGATGACAACAAATCCTCTACCACCTCAGGAATCCATAAATAAAAGATGCTACATCCAGACAAGAATAAAAATAGAAAGTGTATGAGTGATAAATGATGAAACATGGGCAAGATGACAACAAATCCTCTACTGCCTCAGGAATCCATAAATCAAAGATGCTACATCCATACAAGAAGAAAAACAGAATTGAAACATAGAAGACAGTATGATGAAACAACTCATATGAATCTTCAATAACAATACCATTTACAACTACATGCCCCTTCGACTTACAAACTAAAATACACAGTCATAAATGTTTCTCAAAACCTCCTTCGGTCTTGGGCCTGAACCCCCTGTTTTTTTACATATTATTCATCTGATGTATTTATAGTCAAAACAATAGACATGTCTTGCTTCTTGGGTGCTTCTTCTCCAATGCCGTGTGTCTTCTCTTGTCTTTCATGTTCCTTCTGTCAAAAGGAAACTCTGGTCAGTATGGGCCTGAAGGAAAAACTTCCCTCTGTGGTACCTCGGGCTGACAATCTTCTGTCTCCACGGCCAGACCCTCCATGCTTTCTAATTACTGTGTGAGTCGAGGTTTCAACCACCAGTCCTTTCTTTTATTAACTAAATCCTCAGGATCGAGACGAGGCTTAACGCCTAAGGGGATACCACATGATGCTCTCGGATTTGACGTTATATAAGCACGTGATTGCGGGGCAGTCAAAGACGGTTTGGATCCACACTTCTTTTGAGCCTGCAATTCACCACCTTCTTCCACGTAGCTCTTTTGCTATACCATGGTTTCAATTGCTGGACCACTCAAGAATCTTATCTTTCGAGCATGTTTCATCCCTGCAATGAAGTGTGTCCGTCGATTTGGTCACAATTTGTGATCTCGACAGCCCTGGTTTTTCTGCCACGCACCGCTCTTGGATGGACCCTGTTTCCTGCTACAAAGATTAATGGTTCACAATTACTTTGGGAGTTCGGGCTTCGAGCCTTTTCAATGCATAGCTCTTACAATCCTTCGGAGTGTCGTATCTTCGAAGTGAGAGATCTACCTCCACGTGTCCTCTTGTTTTGGACGATCGAGATTCACTTCGGGAGTCCTTCTTTTGCTTGCTCGCGCAATCCTTCGAAGTGTTGTATTTCCGAAGTGTTAGATCTGGCGCCATGTGGCTTTTGATTTGGATGACTAAGATTCACTTCGAGAGTTCGGGCTTCGGGCCTTTTCAATGCATAGCTCTTACAATCCTCCGGAGTGCCGTATCTCCGAAGTGAGAGATCTGCCTCCACATGTCCTCTTGATTTGGACGACTGAGATTCACTTCGGGAGTTCGTGCTTCAGGGCTTTTCAATGCATAGCTCTTACAATCCTTCAGAGTGTCCTATCTTCAAAGTGAGAAATATTCCTCCATGTGTCCTCTTGATTTGGATGTCCGGGATTCACTTCGGGACTTCGAGAAATTCTTGCTCTAGTGCTTCACTCCGTAAACCTTTCGGATTGCTAAGTCTTCGAAGTGTTAGATATGTCGATGCATGTCCTGGCCTTCAATGGCTCAGATTTACTTTAGGACTTCGAGCCTTTCGGTGATACTACTGCAAAGATCAACGGTTCTTGTTGATTTGAGATCAATAATCCACAATTACTTCGAGAGTTCGGGCTTCGAGAGTTTTTCTTCTGCTTGCTCGCGCAATCTTCGTAAGTGTCATATTTCCGAAGTGCTAGATATGGCAACGTGTGTCCTAAGCCTTCAATGGCTCAAATTTACTTCGGGACTTATGTCTAGTCGCTAATCCTTGCACAATTTTGACATGCCGAAGACTCGCGAGCCATTGATATGACCTGATCCTGGGATCTCCACCGTTGAAAAATGAACTCGACCGTTGCTTGTATTTCATCCCAAAATAGACTGGCTTTGAATGCTGCGCTTTGTGCTCATGGTTGTCACATGTATCAACAAAGGACTTGGATGACTAGGGTCTTAACAACAATTACATGTGACCCTTGACAACTTCATGTGATAACAAGGAGAAAGATAACGGGGAAAGGAAAATTCCTAGGACAACAACCTAACTCCCTATCAAACAAAGCAAGTGTAGCTATGATGACTAATCTAGGTGGAGGTGAAGTTGCAACCCAATTTTGGTCAAAAATATGAAAACTAGAAAAGAATGAAACAGAAAGGACCACTAAGTTAAGTATAGTATGAATATATTTAATGTCCCATAAATTTTTGAAATTATATTTGAGTTAGATTAAATTAATTTATAACAACAAATTAATTAGAGGGAAAAATAAATAAAAAAAAGTAAACTAAACAAGGTTAATTTACCATTTCACTTGAGATCTATTTAAGATATGAAAAACAAAGAACTATGACCTCAAAACGATAATTCTAGCCCTTAAAACCCATAAAAAACATGAAAATCAACCCTCAAATAAAATAAGTGGTGTTACTGTAGCACCATTTTTTCTAACAGATTACAAAGAAAAATGTTTTATGAAAATCAACCCTCAAATAAAAGAAGTGGTGTTAATGTAGCACCATTTTTTCTAACAGATTACAAAGAAAAATGTGTGTGTGTGTGTGTGTGTGTGTGTGTTTTTAATTTCTAAATGTTAAAATTATAACTAATTACGACCTAATTGAAATTGTGGCATTGACAATAAATCCATATGCAAATAAAAAACCCAAAATTGGATCTTCAATGGTCACTTGAAAATTGGATCCTAAATTAAGAAAAAAAAAACACATTAAAAAAAATATATTCAAAAGCCAAAATTAAAAATAAAAAAACATTAAAAAATTTGAAAAATAAAAAACTGAATAGAAACAAAAGAAATAAAAATTTCTCAAGAAAAAAACAAATTAAAAAAATATATATTCAAAACCCTAAAAAAATGGTGGAAAAAAAAATTATTATTTTTTTTTTCCCAAAAATACAACAATTTTAAAATATATATAAATTTCCAAAAAAACAACAATTTTAATATATATATATTTCCAAAAAAAAAACCACTTATAATATATATAATTTTAAGTTTTTATATATATTGTTTTTTAGGTTTTGGATCATAAATTTGTTTTTTAGTTTTTCATTTTTTCTCATTTTACCTTAATTTTTTTTCTTTTTAGTTCTTAAAGTTTTTCTTTTATTTTTCTAAGTATTTTTCAGTTTTTAATTTATGAGAGACGAAAAAATATTAATTTCAAAAAGAAAACTAAAAATCTTAATTTCAAAAAAGTAAATGGTAAGAAATATTTTTAAAATTGAAAGAAGCATGAAAAAATGACTAAGTTGAAAAAAAAAATTGAAAAAAAATGAAAAAAAATGAAAAAAACAAAATTTAAAAAAAATGTAAATGAAAAAATTTAAAATATCAAAAAACCACAAAAAAAAAAAAACTGTTACAATAACACCATTTTTAAAAACCACTTTAAATTAAATTATAACTATATTGAAATTAAAAAATAAATTAAAAAAATAAAAATACAAAACTTAATGAAACTCGTATTTTCCTTAAAACACGTAGTACACAGAAACATAAAGTGGGATTTATTCCTAGTCCATTTTTGGTGTTTAAACCATTAAAATCAAAAGAAAATAACGAATTAATTCCCTAAATAGGTAAGAGTACTGTGCGAAAGAAAGTTTGCTACTAGAGTCCCTTTAACGAGATCAATAAAATTCGTATACCAATGACATTTAACCATTCGAAAAAGGACCTTTTATGTTGGGTCTTCACTCTCGAAAGACTCTCCACAAAGATCAAATTATTTTTTTTAAGTGGAATTTGTTTCACATATGAGCTAAAATGTGTTGTCGACTTACATGAAGACTATTTAAGCTTCATTTTCTTTTCTACATTCTCGTTTCTGGTGCTTACAAGTATATACATTTAAAAAAAAAAAAACAATGGAAGAAGGAGGGTCGAGCTTTATAATCTATGTTCTATGGAAGAAAACTTAAAGATTTTAGGTGTTTATACACTGGGATTTGTCCCATATACTTGGAGATTTGTCCCATATACTTAGAGAGGCAAGGAATAATAATAATCCTTGAGCTCATGAAGAGATTGTGAGAAAAAAATTGTGAAAATGAATAGTTTTTTTAAAAAGTTGAATGTAAATATAGTTAAGGTTGAATCGTGTATTCATAATTATTGATGGGAAGTTTTGATAGGAAAAGTAGACAAGATGGGCATGCAACTGACTTTAATAAATTGCTTTATATGATAAAATTATCAAGTAAAGGGGTATATAGGGTTTGAATTTGAATGTATTCTCAAGTGAAAATTGGTCTCACATAAAGGTTTGGCTGAGTTTAAGTTTATTTAACTCATCAAACTTTCAATGTTATATTATAGTTTTTCTATGTACTTAAATTTTGTTCAAAAGGATTTACTAATAGAAAAGGTTTTAAGAATGAAAAATTAGTAGATTTTGTTTAAAAGTTTTTAAAAATAAAAAATTAAGTTTTTTTTTTTTTGTGTAGAAAGAGATCAATTATGAAATTGTTTGAAACATTGCTAAATGAGATAACACAAATTTTACAAGGGTTTGTGTTATTTTTAAAATATTTTAGATCAATAAAAATTATTTACAATTTGATGTGATATATTTCCCTTTGTTAAAATGTTATCATATATATTTGTTTGAAACATTGCTAAATGAGATAATACAAATTTTGAAAGGGTTCATGTTATTTTTTAAATAGTTTAAATCAATAAAAATCATTTACAATTTGATGTGATATATTTCCCTTTGTCAAGATGTTATCATATGTGATTGTTTGAAACATTGCTAAATGAGACAAGTGCTGCATGGCAGCGTAGTCCCTGCCAAAAATAAACATTAAATATATAAATAATAAAATATGAATATAAATATAAACTTTCTAAAATATTTTTAAGGAATGTTAATATTTGTAATTTTATAAAATTTAAAATGATTTTTGCAAAATTTCAAATCAAAATTTATATGAATATCTTAAAAAATCAATATAATAAAAACAAACCAAAATTCCTAACAAAAACTTGGTAAAAAAATTTAGAATAAGTTAACAACTCATTGTGTCCATTAAATTTTCACATAATAAAGTCAATTAGATTAATCCAATTATATAAAGATATCAGAAAAATAAGATCAAAATTGATTGAATAAAAAATATATCCCAATATAAAACAATAAATTTGTATTCCAATAAAAAAATCATTTAAAAATAGATTTTTTAACCTATTTACTTTGTATATAGTTCGTTTCATATGTTAATCCATTTATATGGTTTATAAGCAATATAGAATATATTGATTCATACATCACATTAGTTTAAACTATAGACAAATGAAACATTCGTGAATCAAACGTTTTTGTGAATTTTAAATCATTTTTCGTATTTGAGTTTTATAATTTTAAGCGTAACACGTTTACAAAAACTGCGGACCCCAAATCCAACCACAAGCAGACACATATTTATTTATAATTTTTCTTTAATTGATTTTGACGTGCACCACTGCGGACCCCAAATCCAACCAGAAGCAGCCACATATTTATTTATAATTTTTCTTTAATTGATTTTGACGTGCACCCTATTGAAGCGGGAAAATGTTTAATTTACAGTCAAAGCAATGAAAATAGTACCCTGTATCTTCCAACACGGCAAATTGATTGGGTTTGACAACTGGACCAGCTCCTCCTCCTTTAAACCCTAATTATTATTATTATAATTTCTTAAAATTACAATACATACACAAATTGTCAAATCTATTAATTGTGTTTACATTGAAAGACGTGAAGCCTGCAATAACACATCAAACATATCAGCCAATCAAATTTGAGAAAAATATATTATTTTGTTATTAAAAAAAATATATAATTTGATTTCCTATGTTACACATTTGATATAAAAAAAAAATCTAAAGTCAACTATAAACTAATAGAAAGTCAATGAGCAACTCATCGCTATAGTCCCAAGCCTTTGGCAGGGACTAATAACACAAATCTTGCAAGGGTTTGTGTTATTTTTTAAATATTTTAAATCAATAAAATTTATTTACAATTTGATGTGATATAATTCCCTTTGTGAAGATGTTATTATATGTAAACATTTGTGACCCGAACGAGTTATAAATATAGTGGAAAGAGACCCATTAATATATTATTTAGTTTATAGTCACAAAAATGAGTATGTTAAAAAACTAGTAGTAATAAAATATGTGGTCACATCGACTAACATAGGGTATAAATATCAAAATGTATACTATTGTGTTCCAATTTACAACGTTCTTTACTATACATTGGAAACTAATTAAGAACTAATAATACAAACTAATTAGGAAAATGGTCATTTTTATTTAAATTTTAAAGTAAAAAAAAATCTAGAGAAATGGATGGGTTTGTAAACCGATTGAAATTTGAAAATAAGCATATTTGTTAAACAAAAATCTAATTATTATGTTGATTAGTACAAAAATCTTATCCTTTTTGGATTTATTTAGGTTTTTTTTGGCATGCAAATCCATACCAAACAATGGATCTATCCTTGATTTGTTTCGATCCATTTTTTGCATGCATATCTATATCAAATTATAGATCCATGATATATCTAGTACTAGTATTTTAGGGGCAAAGACATGTCAACACATCTATGAAATGGAGGCTAGAAACAAAAGTACATATTAACAAATAGTTGATGGTAAGAAAGAATTCATATTTTGGTAGGATACTTACACGACGTCAATGAACATGTGTTAAATAACATTAGTTGTGTCTTATCTAATCATCACCACAATTTATGTTTGAGTTTGTGCATATGACATATTTTATGTAATAAAAAAGATGTCATTATTAATACCTTTATTTTTAAAACTTGGTTATTTGTCTCAAAGATCACTATGAGAAAAACAAGAAGTTAGAAAATATTTTTAATGTTACAAGATTTGGAAAATTTCAAAACAACTTCCACAAAAACCTCCATTATTGAGTGCATAGGTTTTTGTAGATGTTTTTGTGGAGGTTAGCTTAAAAATAAATGTCTCCATAGGAAAAGGTTTTGTGGAGATTTTTTTTGCATTGGTACTACTAGTATGGTTAAAGAGCACTAGTGCATTATGATTTGAAAGAATTGGTGAGTATATATTTTGATGACACATTGCTATGATGCTATAGATCCCCAAGTGGCATGATAATGTAGGGTTGTAACAATGCTTGTATTAGTTCTTAGTGCATTGGTGTGTGATGTAGATGTTTAAACTAATGTATTATTTGGATGCGTGAATGTGTGCATTTGGATCTCGATGATGCACCATCACAACATTGTAGATCCCCGAATGGAACGAGAATGCATGGTTGTAACAATGATTGTATTAGTTCCAGGTGCGGTGGTGCATTATAGATACACAAACATGAGTGTCTTATGGAAACACAAGTACTAATGCGCTACAAATACAGATTTTTGTGGAGATTGTTTTTGCATTGGTACTACTATTATGGTTAAAGAGAACTAGTGCATTATGATTTGAAAGCATTGGTGAGTTTATATTTTGATGACACATTGCTATGATGCTATAGACTCCCAAGTGGGACAATAATGTAGGGTTGTAACAATGCTTGTATTAGTTCTTAGTGCACCGGTGTGTGATGTAGATGTTTAAACTAATGTATTATGTGGATGCGTGGATGCATGCATTTGGATCTCGATGACGCACCATCACAACATTGCAGGTCCCCGAATGGAACGAGAATGCATGGTTGTAACAATGATTGTATTAGTTCCAGGTGCAGTGGTGCATTATAGATACACAAACATGAGTGTCTTATGGAAACACAAGCACTAATGCGCTACAAAAACATATTTTTGTGGAGATTTTTTTTGCATTGGTATTGCTATTATGGTTAAAGAACACTAGTGCATATGATTTGAAAGCATTGGTGAGTTTATATTTTGATGACACATTGCTATGATGTTATAGTCCCCCAAGTGGGACGATAATGTAGGGTTGTAACAATGCTTGTATTAGTTCTTAGTGCATTGGTGTGTGATGTAGATGTTTAAAATAATGTATTATGTGGATGCGTGAATGTGTGCATTTGGATATCGATGACGCACCATCACAACATTGTAGATCCCCGAATGGAACGAGAATGCATGGTTGTAACAATGATTGTATTAGTTCCAGTGCAATGGTGCATTATAGATACACAAACATGAGTGTCTTATGGAAACACAAGCACTAATGCGCTACAAATACAGAAGCACCAGTGCATGTTGTATACTTAAGCATGAAGTGTTATTGGTACATAAACATCGATAATTTCTCCACAAGCCTTGGTGCGCTATATAAAAAAAATTCTTGGAAAATGTAACTTGTGTTTTGTTGATTTTATATAATTTTAATGCACTACTTAGAATTGTAAGTAAATATTTTCTAACATGGAAAATAATATCCAAAAATTAAATCGTTATTATAGTAGTATTAAAAATTAAATTTTAGTTAAGCCCCCGAGGTGTAGAACTTAAGCCCCTGAGGTGTAGAACAATCGGTGATGGAGTATATTGTTAAGGCACTCTATTATGTGAAGTCATTGGTTCGAAACCCTCGACTATCCTTGTGTGTTGCGTGAGGGGCTACATTGGTAAGCCTGGGTTTATAGTGGTAGCAAGGATAACACGACCACGTGTCACGTGAGTATGCACCTGACTAGTTGCTGATTTCCCTAGTAAAAAAAGTGAAATTCTAGTTGTTGTATTTTGATGTAGTCATTGCATAGATGCATTGTGTATTTAAATGAATATAATAAACAATGTCACATCTAACATTGAACATTTTTTCATTAGAATATCATATAATCCAACATGTATTTTTTCTTAGAAGGGGTAATTTTAAGGATGGAAATTTATCTTAGAATAGAGAAATCTTGGCGAATCTTACTAATCCTTAATATGTAAACTATAAAATGTTTGGCAATATTTTTGTAAAAATATTCAAATTTCTAAATATTTTGACAACACTAAAATATGTCATTTAAAAGTACAATGATCTTAAGGCTTCATTTATTTATCAACCTGAGGTTCGTTTGGAACTTATGAGACACATATGTTGTATGCACAAAATCATGAACCTAGAGATATACTGGTTTGTAATGTGTTTATGTGAATAATAATCTATACTACTCAATGTAAAACTTCCAAACTAAAAACTAAAAGCAAGAAGAACTACTCTGACTGTGTCTTGGTTTGATTGGTGGCTAGCTCTGGTTATGGGTTACAAAAGTTCCCATTCATGCTTTGGAAGTGAGACATTGTTAAAATTTCGCTTAAGCAGTTAAGTGTATTCAATATTCTTTAAATTTTAACAATTATAACAACAACTTCATGCATCAAGATCACTGAAAGAAAGACATCCACAATATACACAAGATTTATCCCAAGAAATACTCTTGGGGGAGAAAACCCAACAAAGCTTCTTTAATATATATTCGTCAACAAGTACAACGTCTCTCTCTAAGAGAGATCTCACAAAACAGAATATAACTAGAATATAGACCATAAACCCTAACTAGAATAGGGTAGCGCGCCACTAGACCAAGATAGGCCTCCAACAGATAACCAAAACCCTTCACCAAAACACCCTTACTCTGTAGTTGCATCTCCTCCTCAAACTTGTGCACTTTTCCTTGAGAGAGAGAACTTGTGTTGAGTGTGTTCTCTAAATGAGGTGCCTAGCCTCTTATAAATACAAGTTGAGCCAAAATGAAATTAGGTCAGGGCCGACTTGTACAAATGTCACTTTCTAATTTACATTTTACTTTTACAAAGGAAAAATAGGGCCGACTTTACAAATACAACATTATATTATTCTTTTAGGGTATTGACTTAGTCTAATACAATTAAATACAATAAGAATATCTTTCGAAGCTACTCAAACTTCAACTCTCCCTCTTAGAAAGGAAGGTATTCTTCTGGAATGATCATCACAATTGCTTCTACACTTATGTACACTTGACCATTGACTTGTTTACTTTCCACGAATCTATATTGAATAATTTTTGTAACCACGTCATGCATCCATGGTCTCATCATCCTTCCGGGCTTTATATCATCACGAGACTTCAACTCGCGAACTCACACAAAATCTGGCATCTAGTTCATACAAAACTAGTAACCCATCAACTCACACAGAACCTGACATCTAGTTCATACAGAAATAGTAACTCGCCAACACACACAAAATTTGGCATCTAGTTCATATAAAACTAGTAACTCGTCAACTCACACAAAATCTGTCATCTATTTCATACATAACTAGTAACTTCTGGTTGGCACACCAAGAAACCGGTCCACAATGACCATGTATCTAATCACAAGGATTAGGCGATGTAGTGCGCACACACTACCCATCTATCTCGAGGATAGGAAACACCTTCAACCACATTGGTTAGCCCTCCAACTTCAAAAGTTGGGAAACTCTCCAGCCCCGAAGTCTCGACATTTGTTGACCTTGTGTGAGGTCATGTTGACTAGTGCCACAGTCTGTAACATGCCCATGAATGACTACTCGTTGTTACTGCCACATGCTGATGTTGTTGCCCTAGAATCACATACATAACTCATCACTCCCTCTTACTATGGAATTCCTTCTGGACCACACCAAGCTTGTATCTGAAGTACACAAACTTCACTCTCTACAGAGGTTTGGTCAACACGTCTGCTATCCGCTCATCTGTAGCGACATATTGGAGCTTCTGCACCATATCTATGATATAATGGTACCTGATCTCGATATGCTTAGAGTTTTCATGAAACATTGGGTTCTCTGACAACTTCACACAACTATGGTTTCCACACTAGATACAAGTCACCTCTAACTCGAGATCAAACAACGATCCTGTAAGAAGCTTCTGAAGCCACATTACTTCACTGCTAGCTGAACATGCTACTATATACTCTGTCGTAGTCGTACTGAGCGCCACACTAGTTTGCTTCCTACTAAACCACGAGATCATAGTTGATCTCAAACTAAAGAAACATTCAGATGTACTCTTCCGGTCTGCAACACTACCGACCCAATCTAAATTAGTAAAGTCTTGCAGGCTTACCTCACGATCCAAAACATATATAATTCCATAGTGGATTGTACCTTTCAGGTAACTCATCACATGTTTTACTATAATCAAGTGAACACCTCTAGGTTCGACCATATACTAACTCAATGTGTTCACCGCAAAACATATATCTGGCCTTGTGTTCATTAAGTACATCAACGAACCAATCATCTGTGTATACAAGGTGGCATCCACTGTCTTTGAAGATGTATCACTCAATAACTTCAGATTTTTCACCATCGGTGTAGGCATGGCTTTACAATCCATCATTCTAAATCTCTTCTAAATCTCTACAACATATTTTCCTTGGTTAAGGAAAATCTCACTCGGTCTCTGCCATACCTCTAGACCTAAGAAATAATGCATCATACCCAGGTCTTTCATCTCAAACTTTGTAGCAAGCTTCCTCTTACTCTTTGTGATGAGCTTCTTGTCTCCCGTTATAAACATGTCATCCACATATAACCGTAATATCACTGGTCCACCATCTACAACCTTGTAGTAAAGATTGGAATATTCTTTACTCTTGGTAAATCCCAAGCTCATAAGGAAACTGTCGATTCTATCGTACCATGCCCTGGGTGCTTGCTTTAATCCATACACGACTTTCTTCAATCTGCACACATGTGTCTGACTGTCATGTGTCTCGAAACCTTGTTGCCGATCCACACACACTTTCTCTTCTATTACATCGTTTAGAAAGTTTGTCTTCACATCCATCTGGTGTGCCTTCCACTTCATTACTGCAGCTATCGCAAGTATATATCTAATCGAAGTGTATCTCACCACGAGAGAAAATGTCTCCTCATAATCTATTCCTTCTTTATGGGAGAAACCACGTGCCACAAACCTTGCCTTGTACTTCTCAACACTTCCATCTGTTGAATGCTTCATCTTGTAAATCCACTTGAAACTTACCACTGTATTCTCTTTTGGTCTTGGAACCACATCCCAAAAATCATTCTTTATAATGGACTGGTACTCTTCAATCATGGTATCCTTCAATTCTTTCTTCTATGCAACCTCTTCATAACTTGTAGGCTAAACATCAATAATGTTACTTAGTAATGCCACGTAACTAGAGTATGGCCGTGGTCTCTTTCTTTCTCTGAGGGATCCATCTGGAGCACCATACTTCTCTGCATACTGAATAATTTCTCAATCCCAATCTGGTCTTCTCTTCTTAGTATTCATCTCTCATGATGAATTTGCAGGTCTATGTGGTTCTTCCATATCATGATCTTCTAGTACAACATCATTACATGCATCTATATATGTAACTCTGGGAATTTCAGGTTCCTCATCATGGACCTCATCTGAATGATTTTGTCTCGATCTACTGAAATATGCATCCTCATCAAAGGTGAAATCTCTGCTAGTCTCAATCTGTTGGTGATTAGGTATGTAGACTATGCATGTCTTTGATGTCTCACTATATCCAAAAAATATACCCTTCTTTCATGAAGGGTCCAACTTCGATCTCTTGTCCTTGGGGACATGCACATATACTGGACAACTAAATATCCTAAGGTGGTAGACCTCTGGATTTTCTCCTGTAAACATTTCTTTTGGTTTCTTGTTCCCAAGTACATAGTGGGGACTTCTATTCTACACATATAATGCGGTCCTGGATGCTTTTTCCCATAGATGCATCACTAAATCTTGGTCATGAATCATGGCCTTTACTGCTTCCATGATTGTATGGTTCTTTCTTTCTACCACCCCATTCTGTTGAGAATTGTAGGGAGGAGAGAGCTCCCTCTTAATCCCAACTTCTTTGTAGATTGTCTTGAATTCAGAATTCATTTGACGTGAATTCTCCTCCATTATCTGATCTCAGAATATTTATCTTCTTTTCAGAAAGGTTTTTAACAAGTACCTTGAATTCTTTGAACTTGTTGAATACTTCACTTTTAGCTTTCAAAAAATAAACCCAAGTTTTACGTGAGAAATCATCAATAAATGAAACATAATATATATACCTGCTAAGTGAAGTGGCTGACATTGGTCCACACACGTCTGAATGTATGATGTCCAAGGCTCCTTTGGATTTGCTATCACTACTTGGAAATGGTTTCTTCACATACTTTCCTTGTCCACATCCCTTGCATATGCTTTCATGATTCACCATGATTTATGGAAAACCTGTCACCATATTTCTCACGATCAATAGTGCTTTGTAATGTATGCGAGCAAATATTCTATGCCATAGCTCACTTGGACTAATTGTGTTGTGTACGAATGCTAAATATGAGTGTCATTTTAACTTTTATAGACCTCCTTCTTGAACACCAATCACTACAATATCATCAATAGATTTTTCTCTTGGCCACATGATAACTTCACCATCAATGAAAGCAACTCTAAATCCTTTCTCATCCAAAGCTGAGATAGAAAGGAGATTCTTCTTCAAACCAAGTACATACAAAACATCCTTCATCTTCATAGGTTTTCCGGAATCTAATCTGTAAGATGATTCTCCTACTCCTTTAATGGGATACTGATAGTCATCACCGAGCTTCACCTTGTGAGGTGAATCTTTCTAAACTAATTCTGAGAAAGAATCCTTGTAACCTATCATGTGCTTAGAAGCACCACTATCAATAAGCCATGTGTCCCTTCCATGAGAAATTGTTCATGTAATAGCTGATATTAAAATATATTCTTCGCTTGAATCATCTTCTTTGGCTCTCTTCTGATCAGGTTCATTGTCTTCTGTGGCATGAACATGATGTCTTTTATACTTTCCTTTTCCGACTTGATCTTTTGATTGGGGACAATTTATTGCAATGTGTCCCATCTTTTGGAAAATGTAGCATATGTAATTTGCGTAATCCTTTTGAAACTTATGTGTATTATGTGACCCTTGAGACTTCTTTTGTGAGTGAACCTCTTTCTTGCTCTTTCCTTTTCTTGCATGTGCCCCTACAACTTGATTTTCCTCATCGCCTAGTTTCTCTTCTCTTGCTGCCAATCTAGCTTCTTCCTAAGTGCAATCCTCCCATAGTTTTCTAAACTTTGTTATATTTCTTCTTGAAAGATTCTCTGAATGTATGATTCCCAATATATTGGGAGACTATTCGATGTAGTTATCACCAATTCAACTTCTTCAACTGTGTCTCCAATGGCTTCAATTTGTTCTATGATTTGAGACACCCTTGTGAAGTAGGATTGAATGGTTTCTGAACTCTGCATCTTCAAACTCTTGAGTTGTGTCCTCAACGTCATCTTCCGGTTTATATTCTTGCCTTTAGATAATCGGGATAGGGCATCAAACATTTTCTTGGGATTTGTCAATTATGAAACACGAGGGATCTAATGATCCTTGATAGAATCAACAATGATTCTCTTTGCCTTGACCAGTCTCTTCTTGTACTTTTCCTTGGCCACATATTCCTCTGGTTCTAGAACTTCTACTTTGACGAAATCTTCTAGATCATTCTCTTCTAGAATGAGTGTCACTCTATACGTCCATGCTCATAAGTTATCAACACCCTCAAGCTTCTCATCAAGATTAGTGTTGGGAGTCATCTTTCCCTGGGATGAAAATATAATAGGAAAATAGAAACTTTTCAAAGAAATATTTTGAACTTACCAGAGAGTGTGCTATGCCAAAGTGAACTGCTCCAACTTCAATATGCAGTTTCCTAGACGTCTTGATCTAGGGTTTATGAGGAAACCCTAATTTTTCAACTTGAGAATTTTTGAGATCTGATCCAGGGAATAGACACACCCTCCTTAGGCAAACTCCTTGATGGATTTTTTCTTGACCAACATCCTTCAAAAAGAGGGTGATGCCATCACCTAGGGTTTATACATAAACCCTAATTTTTAGAAACTACGAAAATTGCAAGATTGGTCTAGGGAAAATATGCGCTAGGGTTAGGAGAGTCTTCCTATGATCTTGTTTTCCCTAACGAGTTCCTCTAGACTGTGAAAATGTATTTTTCCAAGCCCGCTCTGAAACCATGCTAAAATTTTGCTTAAGCAATTAAGTGTATTCAATATTCTTTAAATTTTAACAATTAGAACAATAACTACATGCATCAAGATCACTGAAAGAAAGACATCTACAGTATACACAATATTTATTTTGGGAAACCCTCTTGGGGAAGAAAACCCAAAAAAGTTTCTTCAATATAGATTCATCAACAAGTACAACGTCTCTCTCCAAGAGAGATATCACAAAAAAAAGATAACCAAAAGATAGACCAAAAACCTTAACCAAAATAGGGTAGCACACCACTAGACCAATATAAGCCTCCAACAAATAATCAAAACCCTTCAGCAAAACACCCTTACTCTATAGCTGTGTCTCCTCCTTCGACTTGTGCACTTTTCCTTGAGAGAGAGAACTCGTGTTGAGTGTGTTCTCCAAATGAGACACCTAGACTCTTATAAATACAAGTTGAGCCACGAAGCTACTCAAACTTCAACAAACATAAGATAGACAACCATTTCATTCTAATTTAAATTCAAATGCACACTTTGACCAGTTAAATAAATAAATTTGTTAACTAGAAATAAAATAGTGACAACAAGCCTATAAAACTCAATGCTTGAAAACAAAGTATAGAAAATAAAATATAAAATAAAGTTTATAAATCTACAACATACATACTAATAAAAAACAGAGTTCTATATAGTAAATAAAATAGAAACAATAAATATATACAAAAATCAATATTTGGGTACCTCTTTGAAATGGACCCAACTCCAAATAGGTTCAGCTAAAAGGAAAACGTGGCTACAATACTTACAATTCACTCATAACATGAAATGAAACTCTGAATTTATATATATGACAACAAACTGCAAATTGTATTCACAAATTGTTTAAGAGTTTTCCAATTCGTCTCCTCACATGAGAATGGAACTGGTTTATATAGCAAAAAAATCTAACTCTAACTATTTGCATTTACATTAATACCTAAACTAAGGATGCATAATTGTTTTCCAATGCGTTTTCAAGATGTATGTACAGTCTGAAAGTATGAAGATGCCAACAGCCCACGAATTCCAAGAGAAAAATTCACGGGCATCAATAAGTGAGCTCGAAATGCTTTCTAGATTCTCTCTTTTCCCATTTCCATCTTTCAATTAAACATCTGATGAACCAAGCAGCTCAAGGGCATCAAAATACCAACAACTCATGCATTCTATGACAAAGATTCGTGGTTGAGTTTAAATGAACTAAAATATGCTCCTGGAATTGCTCCTTCGCTGCCCACTTGTTCATTGAATGCATTTGCCTCATTACCTTTTGAATCTGGCCATTCTTCAACCCTTTGGAAATCACTATTGTTCTAGTTCGGCCTTGGATTATATCTGACTTGTGATCTGCTTTGGTCATTCTCAATGTTCATAGTTAGCATCTTTATTTGCATTTAGAAATAAAACTTCAAATTTCTATCTAAATTTTATCATATAAGCATGAAAATATAATGAACATAATCCATATTTTACTTTTCTATCTAAATTTTATCATATAAGCATGAAAATATAATGAACACAATCCATATTTTATCTTTGTATAATAGATGGCTATGATGGGTGAAGAATGGCTTATATGAGGGTTAGATGTGGTTTAGATAGACTTAAACATTATCAAAATAAAGACAAAAAGGTATCATTTTGGGAGTCTATCAGATTTTATATATTTTCTATAAAATTTGGGCTATTTTGAAGGTGAAATAATTTATTTATAGGATTTGGGCAAATCACTTTTAGAAAAAAATGGAAATTAATGAATATTGTTTTTAGAAAAAACATGAAAAATTAACGCAAGACAATATATAACCCCTAAAATTTTCCATATTTCTTAACACACCAATACATTATGTAGACTTGCAAAATAATGCATTATGTAAAAGTGTGCATTCATGCATTTGAATCTTAATGACACACCACCACAACATGAAAGATCCCCAAATGGAACAAGACACAAGATTGTAACAATGATTGTATTCCTTTTAGGTGCAATTGTGCATTATAGATACACAAACACAAGTGTGTTATGGAAACACAAGCACCAGTGCATTATGAATACACAAGCACTAGTGTATGTTGTATACATAAGCAATATACATAAGCATGAAGCGTCATTGGAATACAAACATCAATAATTTTACCAAACCTCGATGCACTATATAAAAAAAATTCTTGGAAAATGCAACTTGTGTATTTTGTTGATTTTATATTGTTTTAATGTACTTACGTTTGTATGTAAATATTTTTCTAAATTGACAAATAATGATCTAAAAGTTAAATCATTATTTTCTAAAATAGCAAATAATGATCTAAAAGTTAAATCATTATTATAACAGTATTAAAAATGAAAGTTTAGTTACTGCATTTTGATTTAATCATATCACATATGTATTATGTATTTAAATGAATACAATAAATGATGTCACATGACATTTAATATTTTTTCATTAAAATAAAAATATTGCATTCAACATGTATTTAACTTGTATTTAACAGACAACAAAATTTGTTATAAAACAAAATAAGGAAACTCATCATATTAATTAAAACATTTTATTCCAAACACATGTATTTTGTATTTAAATGAACATAATAAATGATGTCACATAACATTGAATATTTTTTCATTAAAATAAAAATATTGTATTTAATATATATTTAACAAAAATAAAAATATTGTATTCAACATGTATTTAACAAAATTTGTTATAAAACAAAATAAGAAAACTCATCATATTAATTAAAATATTTTATTTCAAACATGTATTTAACTAGTAACAAAATTTGTTATAAAACAAAATAAGAAAACTCATCATATTAATTAAAATATTTTATTTTTATAATGTTATGTTAACCCCACCATGGAAAATATCCATGATAAACGAAATATCAAAATTTTAGAGACAGAGAGAATTATGCTCTCACAAACATTTTGAAATACACAAATTGTTACATTTAATTAAATTCAAGAAATTAAATACACAAATTGTTACATTTAATTAAATTCATCCATATTCTTCGAAGAAATTGTTTCATTCATTGCTTGAGTTGCTTGTAATCTCGATTTCTTCATCCTTTGGATATGTAATTCTTTATTAGTTGTATTATTATATTGATTATATTTTTTCACATCCTTTGGAGATGTCATTTTTTTATTAGTTGTGTTATTATATTGATTATTAGTTTATGTTTACTTCAATTAGTAAACATAAAAATCAAAATTAACTATGAATATATCATTTATAATAAAATACAATAAATTTGTGGAAATATCTATATTTTTAGTATTATACTTGTATATACATTAGCATTGATTGCTTCACCAACAACACATATTGTTTTGAAAATACACAATTTGTTACATTTTAAAATACATAAATTATTACATTTAATTAAATTCATCCATATTCTTAGAAGAAATTAAATACACAAATTGTTACATTTAATTAAATTCATCCATATTTTTCGAAGAAATTGTCACATTCATTGCTTGAGTTGCTTGTAATCTTGTTTTGAAAATACACAAATTGTTACATTTTAAAATACACAAATTGTTACATTTAATTAAATTCATACATATTCTTAGAAGAAATTAAATACACAAATTGTTACACTTAATTAAATTCATCCATATTCTTCGAAGAATTTGTCTCATTCATTGCTTGAGTTGCTTGTAATCTTGATTTTTTCGTCCTTTGGAGATGTCATTCTTTATTAGTTGTGTTATTATATTGATTATATTTTTTCACATCCTTTGGAGATGTCATTTTTTATTAGTTGTGTTATTATATTGATTATATTTTTTCAACTTTTTACTTCAATTGGTAAACATAGAAATCAAAATTAACTATAAATATATCATTTATAATAAAATACAATAAATTTGTGGAAATATCTATATTTTTAGTAATATACTTGTACATACATTAGCATTGATTGCTTCACGAACAACACATATTGTTTTGAAAATATACAAATTGTTACATTTTAAAATACACAAATTGTTACATTTAATTAAATTCATCTATATTCTTCTAAGAAATTAAATACACAAATTGTTACATTTAATTAAATTCATCCATATTCTTCGAAGAAATTGTCTCATTCATTGCTTGAGTTGCTTGTAATCTTGATTTCTTTGTCCTTTGGAGATGTCATTCTTTATTAGTTGTGTTATTATATTGATTATATTTTTTCACATCCTTTGGACATGTCATTTTTTATTAGTTGTGTTATTATATTGATTATATTTTTTCAACTTTTTACTTCAATTGGTAAACATAGAAATCAAAATTAACTATGAATATATCATTTATAATAAAGTACAATAAATTTGTGGAAATATCTATATTTTTAGTAATACACTTGTACATACTTTAGCATTGATTGCTTCACAAACAACACATCTTGTTTTGAATCCATGCTTCATGTTGTTTCCCATCAATTTTTTTTAGGAAACTCCACTCCATACTTTATTTATTGAGAATTTTATATGTCACAACAAAGTTTAGTTGCAATTAAAAGTTATTTGTACTAATTATCAAATAATGGATGGAAAATAACATAGACAAACTTGACAAGTAGATTTGGTACTCCAACATATACTCACAACCCATATCCACTATAATGCCAATCAAATATTTTGATAGCTCTTCTTTGTAAGTGGCCATTTTATAGAAAACATTCATGGTCAGTTGTATGTTACTTACAAAATAAAAATTAGAACAAATATTAAATAGAAACTATTAAGAAAAACGAATGTATTTCCACAAATTTTGACTACAACACATTTCTTCTTTGTGTGTTTTGCTTGATCTTTGGAATGAGTTCATTTTCATCATTTTTCCCACAACATCAAAACAATTGAAAACTAGTATTTTATGAAAAAAATCAACGATCACATACACCCAATAAATCAATCATTTCATATTTTGTAAATGAATTAATATTACTACACGGTAAATATAATAGGGAAATTCAAAAACTACAAATGTAAATTAAGATATCTCTCAACAACAACAAATTAAGGTGTTTGACTCAAATTAACAAATTTGATAATGTTTTGACTAGTATATGCATATTCAATATAAAACATGTTTAGTGAAAATACTTTCTCAAATTTTCTTTTATGTTGTATGTTTTTTACTATTGCAAATCTTACAGATTTCATGGACCATTTCTCATTATATATTTGTTGTAGACATACAATAATCATGTTCTTTGATTCATTGCTTTGATTTTTGTAATGTAAGTGAAGATTGTGTTTGTAGCATCCCCAACCACCTATTGGACTATGCCACTTAAATTTCAAACTCTGATACGACTTTAAATTATAAAAAAACTTTACAAATGCACAGATTCATACAAAATAATAATAGAAACACAGATGCAATGTACACAGGAAAAATCCATGAAAAACAAATGCATAAATATTAACGCAACACATGAATTAACACAAATTGACACTTATATTTGATTAAAATAACATCAACTGCGTGCAGACCTTCCACGCTCCTCCGAGCCTTAGACCACACTACTCATAACTCTCAGCAGTGGGTCACCCCCAAGCTGGGACTAAACTCCACCTGGGTAAAGGATTCCTAACCCGGCTAAGGTATCTCAGACAACAAGAAAACTCAGTCACAAGTTCCAACTCAAACTAACAACCTACAATCCCTCATTCCCCACATGTCTGTCGCACCCCAGGAAGTGTGCCCCTTCTCTGCTTAACAGTCCCTCGGCTGGCCCACTTCCCTTTCAAGGATTCAACAACATGCCAGATAGGAAGTCTCAGAGCCCTGTAGTTTTAGTTTGGCACCTTTGGGAATCAATTCCCAACAATTCTCTCACATGGAGAGAATGCTCACGGGCCTGAAAACCCACTTCTTCAGTCTATCTCCCAGCTAACTAAGGTACAGATACGATGACAATAACAAGAAGGTACATAGGACAACTGAATGAGTGAGTTAATGATGATGGAATGATGGGAAAATGAACTAAGTCCAAACTATATGTATGCATGTTCCCAACTTGACACTTGTCTTGTTGAGAACTACCTTGGGCCCACTTGTCCCCATCCTTAGAACTTAGGATAAAATAATTATCCATACTTTATACTTTAAGGAATATTAATATAATATTCATTTGGGCTTAAGCTCCCTATATCAGTTCCTTATCCTTAATTTTTAGCCCCCTTTCCCTATCTAGTGGAGTTTAGTCCCCCATACTCTTTTACATGGTTGGTCTTCCGCA